>CACRXK020001984.1:0-47437 GCA_902702795.2 Paramuricea clavata | reverse complement strand
TTTTGCAATCAAAAGTAATGCAACATGGATAAATCAAATAAGTGGATTAGGCTGACAGTATTTAGTCACTCATTAGGCTCCGGTCGTTAATAAAAACAGAGCCTTTTTCTGCTTTATGCAGACTTTACAATAATTAGGCAATTCTGGGATATGAAAGACCCATAGATTCCATTACACTACCAGCAACAAAATTGAGTTACTGGTTAATTTCATTATTGGTGTAAAATGTGGAGGCTGGGCCACAATTTATATGGACTATGGTGGCTGGGCTACAAATTAATCTATAATATACATGGCTTCTCAAAGCCTAATTGCTGTTAGAACAACAGTAGGAGACTATGATAATGAGAGTCAATGAGTACGAGTATATAATAAGGTCATCCTGCAATTTATGCACTGTTGCATGTAGATCGAGCACTGCATTGTATACAATGGTTGTATTTCGACATGTGCATGGTTATACTCAAGCTCCTAGTTATAATTATATTGGCTATCATACGAAAAACATACGTGAGGTTTAATATGAGCGAGATTTGCAAGTTTTGCAACTCTCATCTATTAAATTTTCCAGATCTGTATATAAAATAAACAGTAAAACAATTATTACATCGTACATACCATACAATCTTTGTTGTTACTTGTTTGCAGAACAAATTATCAGGTAAAAGACTTAAATAAAACCACGATGTAGTGCGCCGTATCATTTTGTTTAGTATTTTTTTTTAATTGTTTAGAATTCCGACCATTTATATGCGATGTACTTCATGTAAATTAAACTTTACGGCATTACGCCGACAGTTTCCGAATGCGTGACAATACTGTTTCAAACTGTTTCTGGATATAGATATCAAACATAATTTTATAAAACATGTTTGTTGAAACAGTTTAAATAAAATGCAAGCTAAATAAAGAAGTGTTGACAAGATACAAAACAAGACAATTTCACTTACAAGGGTGACAAGGTAATTTATAGGAATATAGCTTATTGTAACTGTATAAATATATTGTGCGTTTCTACTCCCTGTGGGCTATGATTCTTTTGGAAATCAAATATCTATTATATTTTGCAATTAATAATATTAACGTTTAGCCTAAGACATGTGTAGTTTAGTTATAGGTTGGTATTTTGCAATTATGTACCGTACATGCCCCTTAAGTAGAGTATATTTATTAACTGTTTACAATATTTGTGGTATAATGTAGCCATGAATGCATGACCACATGACCCCACAAGATGAACTCCAATGGCTTCTAAATAAGACAATGGTGAAAAGTTCACGAATATTGAGCTTTATATATGATTCGGATTAAATACAATAATTATTAACCTAGCTTTATATAAAATGTACATACATGTTCTAATAATTGTATTTTGTTTCATACAATGCATATGTGTCAATGTGTGTGAAAACATTACATTATTCAGCTCACTCCCCTTTGGGGCTTTTCAGTCACCGCTTACATAAAGTATTAGGGTTACTTATGTTAGTCTAGACTATATATCTTTATAACAATGAGAATATGATATCACTTTTCTAACTGTTTTTATTCTAACCCACCCTGCCATATTTTGTCTTGTGGGAGAAAACCGGAGAAAAATATAAAATTCAATTACCTTGAAAAAACAGGTCTAAATTGCAATCCCTAAAATTTAGAATTTTCTCTTAAATCGCATTAAATCGCCTAAAATTGCTTTAAATCGCAGTGCTTCAAAGTCCCAGTTTTTCCTTAAATCGCCTAAAATCGCCCAAAATCGCATTATATCGCAGCGATTTAAGGCGATTTACCGCCCCAGAGTAGGCCTAACAAGATGTGTTTGAAACATGTTTGTAGCAAGCTTGTCAACAAGTTGCGACAATTCCGTTCTATCAACTTGTCTACAAGACTTTCCGCAACAGGCTTGTAGCTACCTTCTTAACAAAGTTGTAACAATGGTAGTATTTCATCAACTTGCTACAAGGTTGTCGCTCACAACTTGTTAAGAAATTGATGAATTGCAGAAGGAGAACAAGTTGTGGGAACAGCTTGTAACAAGTCTGTTGAGCTCAACAACCCTGTAGCAAGTTGTCATTTCAACAATTTCTTAACAAGTTGTGAGTGACAATCTTGTAGCAAGTTGATGAAATAACAGCATTGTTACAACTTGTTGACAAGCTTTCTTCAAACATGTTGCGAACGCATCTTGTTGACAAGATGTAAGATTTTTACGTGGGTACACACGCAAAAATCTCACGTCTTGTAGCAAGTCTGCCAACAAGCCGTCCACAAGTTGTGTTCGCACTGCTTGTCCCAAATTTTCAACAAGTTTGTAATAAGTTGTTCACAACTTGTAACAACCTTGTTGATATTATCAGACTTGTTGCAAGATTGTTTCAACAAGTCCGATACAATCATGATATAACAATATTGTTGCAACCTTGTGTCGTCAACATTGATCATGACTGTATCAGACTTGTTAGAACAACCTTGCAACAACTCTGATAATATCAACAAAGTTGTTAACAGCTTTTTCTAAACTTGTTGACAACTTGGGACAAGCAGAGCTAACACAACTTGTTGACGTATTGCTGACAAACGTGCTCCAAGATGTGAGATTTTTGCGTGTGTACAAGGTTGACGACAAAAGGTTGTAACAATATTGTTATATCATGACTGTATCGGTCTCATGTAAAAAGGGCCTAACAGAACTAAGAACTTCACTGACTTACCCGGACAAGTCCAGCTTCTGGCATGAAAGATCTGAACATCGCCTCAAAATAACTGAAAGGAAAATGCGTGATAGACAATTTGTTTACTAGACATTTGTGAAAATGAAATAGGGCCAATAACGATCCTTGATCATCCTTGAGGCAAGCTAAAAAACAATCACTTATTACAGTCCAGCCCCCATTCCTCGGCAATCGACGCCATCTTGGTTGATTTTCAAAAACATACGTCGCAACTAAAAATCTGTATTCTTCATTCTTTGTCGTATTGTGCCAGAAATCGTAAACTATCCATAGTACAGTAAGATGTTTTCAAAACAAACCAAAAATATTAATGTAACTCAACTATTTCGATGTAAAAGACCGCATAAAACTTTAAAATCAACCAAGATGGCGCCTATATAACACGTATAGTAACGTCATGTGCAAACAAAGAATTAAGAGGATAACTTTTCTTTGCCAAGACAACAGAAGTATTTCTTGTAACACTTACCTACAACGCGCTGTGAGTATTGCCTAAAACAAAATTCGAAAGAAAAACGTGATTACATTAAACTTACTGCCAATACTGCACCTCTAGGGAGAACAGTTTAGAACTGATAAAGATATCAAGAATAAACAAAGTTAGTTTAGGTTTCCTCCAGTAGTAATACTAGATCAATAAGAGATAATCCCTACTGGACCTGTAGTGAGAACAGTAACTGAGTTTAGAACTGATAGAGCTATCCAGTATGAAAAAAGTTAGTTTTAGTTTAGGTTTCCTCCTAGCTATAGTAACACTGGATCACTAAGAGATGTCCCCTACTGGATCTCCAGGAAGAACGTATTAGAACTGATAGAGCTATGTAGTATAATTAAGTGAGTTTAGTTAAGGTTTCCTCCTGTATTAATACTGGATCAATAAGACTGGAATCTTACTGGATGTCTAGGAAGAACGGTTTAGAACTGATAGATCGAGCTATCCAGTATAAATAAAGTTACTAGTTTAGTTTAGGTTTCTTCCTGTAGTAATACTGGTTCAAAATAAGATGATTCTTGCAGGACCTCTAGGAAGAACAGTTTAGAACTGATAGAGCTATCCAGTATAAATAAAGTGAGTTTAGTTTAGGTTTCCTCCTGTAGTAACAATGAATCAATACGAGATGATCCTTATTGGACCTCTATAGGAAGAAGTATATACAAAATGTTGGCTTATTCTAGTTTACTGGTAACACGAGACGGTTTTACCTATCAGTGTGAAATCCTCGGGCAGAAAAAAGGAGAGTCCATTAAAAACCTAACAATTACCTTGTGTGCTCCGATGTGTGTTTCACCGACAACCATAGTAATATCACATAAATTTCCATCACATGAATGATTCCAAAATGTCTTTAAGTCATCTTTCAAAGAAGACACTGGAAAATTGATACAGAGAAGTTTGTTACTGCATGTTGCTTAAGGTAAAGTCTTTTCCATTTCAACAAAACCACAGACACCATATTTTCGCAGTCAGTATAACAGTCTTTTGCATTGCTCTAAGCTTATTTTTTGCACAGTTGTAAACATAACTTTGCACTGTTGCTACAGAATTTTGCACTGATGTTTGGGTTTGTAAATAATCATAGTCGAGTAACATTAGTATGTATATTATTATTTTTACAAAAAGACTCCTTTCCTGTAAACTTATAAATATTTGAATTGCTGCCTACACCTACTGTATATGAGAACCATTTCTTCATGATAAGCTGAATATTTTCGCCGCTTACCAGAATAAACAGTTAAATGCTGCGGTTCAGGAACAGATATCTACAAAAAGATCGAATTGAAAAAATGAAATGGGAATATATAGGTCCCAAAAAATGCAGTTGCTATGTTTCTGATTTTTACACAGCTAATTATCAGTGAGCATCGAAAATTTTTTTGACTTTGTTTTTGAACACATTGCAGCAAGTAGGAAAAGCTAATATATTTGTGAAAACTTTGCTATTATAAATAAAGTAAGCTTAGTTTAGGTTTCCTCCTGCAGTAACACTGGATCAATAAGAGATGATCCTTACTGGACCTCCGGGAAGAACAGAGCTATCCAGTAAATAAAGTTAGTTTAGTTTAGGTTTCTTTCTGTAGTAACAGTGGATCAATAAGAAATGATAAAATAAAGTTAACTTGTTTTAGTTTAGGTTTCCTCCTGTAGTAACACTGAATCAAGAAGAGATGATCCTTGCTGGACCTCTAGGAAGAACAGTTTAGAACTGATAGAACTATCCAGTATAAATAAGTGAGTTTCTGGACCGCTCATTATTTATTATGCAGGGCGGAAAGAAAAGAACGTGGGGGGCCTCTAAATTTTTTAAAACATGAAAGGGAGGACTTTGAAAAAATACAGAGAGACGAAAGAAGGGGGGCTTCGAAAATATTTACCAGTTTGAAAAAAACATTAGTAGTTTTAAAAATGTATCACAAAACAACTTAACGAATAACAAGGTTGATAGACCTTCAATATTTATAAATGGAAGCCAAATAAAAAGTCTCTTATATTCATGCAAATAGACAATCCCCATTGTAGACTAATTTTAGAACTAGGCAAAGAGATGCAAATCAAGGCTGGATTTTGGTGAAAATAGTGGGGGAGGTGGAAAAAATTTTAGGGGAGGTGCAGCGGTCTAGCTCACAACTCCCATGGAAAGTTAGGGCTTATTATAGAACAGGCCAATATCAACCAGGTTAGGTGTGCATGTACTGTAGTGTACATATGTACCAGTGTATTAATGAATTATGAATGTTATGACTCCAATCTTGCCCTTCGCTACAAAGTTTCTTTCAAAACATTGCATTAAAAGGGTACTTGACACAGAGATGAATGGCTATCACTGTTTCAATTTTACAGAGAAAACATTCTTTCGTCACGAGGTGTAGATCCTACGCAACTATCACATTTTCACTTTGTTCCATCACTGAAACTTTCCCAAGGGGAGGTGCATGACCTTTCAGGATAGATGGAAAAATTCTCAGGGGAGGTGCAAAACGATCTCAGGGGAGGTGCGCACCTCTCCACACCTCCCCTCAAAATCCGGCCTTGATGCAAATAAATCACCACAGCTAGAAAGAGCATACTAAAATAAGTAAATTATTGCAAAGTTTGGTTGCGAAATGTTGTAAAAAACGGCCTTGCAAAGTTTGCAAATTTTGTATACTTTTGTATTGCATGCAAAAATTGCTATACAAAAGTATACAAAATTTGCAAACTTTGGAAGGCTATATTTTCTACATATTTTACAACATTTCGCAACCAAACTTTGCAATTTTACTAATTTTAGTATGCCCTTTCCGGAAATATACTTTTTTGCCTAAGATAAAAATTTAGTCTATAATGGGAATTGTCTATTGGTCCCCATTATCTATTTTTGTTTCTCTAAATAAAGAGCTAGAGTTTTTGTTTCTCTAAATAAAGATAAAGAGCTGGAGGGGGGACCAAAATTTATGTTCGTGTTTTGCCTGTTGGGGGGGGGGGGCTTTGAAAATTTTACTTGTCTTAAGAGGGGGGCAACGAAAAAATATTATAACTGTAGAGTTTCTCCTCAGTCTACCCCTGTACAATAAATAATGAGCAGTCCCTTATACTGATAATGCGCGTGTTTTTTATACGCTTTGCTCATCACCGCCACATTTTTTCTACAATACATTTGCCTAAGATGCTTTGTCTAAATATTGTCATTTATTATATTATACTAGATAGTGAGATACTGAAAAATACACCGTTAATAGTTAGAGCGATTTTGACAGTATAATGGTCACAGTAAGAGTGCTGCTTCGGAATTGCAGAGCCGCAGGTTTGATTCCTGTCAGGGACCCAAAGTTGTATTCCCCACAGCTGTTCCTGGTTAGGTCTAATAAACCACTCGACAATTTCCATCATCTACAATACTCTTCAATAGTAAAGATATGCCTCACATGACCATTTCCCGCCAATTGCATGCGAGAAACGTACGAGTACAGCATATGGAAATTACATAATTTTCATTGTGCATATACTAACTTATACCTTATTAAACCTACAGCATGAGAACCGTACATCTAGCGTACCTCTAGCGTATGCCTAGAGTATTTGAAGCGCATACATACAACCTATGCCTAAAGCCGGTTTCCACCAGGCGGAATTTTGCGTGCGAAGCGGAATTTTTGTTTGTCTTTTCCAATTCGTTCCACCCAATAAATCACAAGACAAAGAAAGATTCCGCCTAGTGGAAAACTGGCTTAACGTACCCCAGCGTATACCAGCGCGTATACCATTTTCCATACACTAGCTGCCATACGCTAGTACAATATGCAATAGTGTGACAGGGACATTAACAAGTTGTCACTTTGCAGTAAAAATAGTAAGGTTTGTGAAAGTGTTGAACGAAGACATTATAAATCGTTTAGCGACAAGCAAATTAATGTAAATATAGTACCAAAAGAAAAATGTTTTATGATATGAAGGTAAATAAAATATTTTCATAATTTTTATAACAAGAATCAAACAAATGTTTTAAATCCAGATGTCAGATGAAAACCGCATGCACTCAAAGGTGTGTAACATGGATTGAGTGAGTGAGGCACGAGTTTGTATATCTGATACAACATGGATGCTCATGTTGTAAATGGCTTGTGAAACGTCTTAAAGAGAACAGTCATATTCTTCAACAATTAAAAAAAATAATGATATTTTATAACATGGTGAGAAAATTGAACTTAAGTTTATATATGTAAATCAGCATGATTCTGTATCAGATATATTATACAGTACAAACTTCATTAATTATTGATGAGTTTCACAATAAAATATCCAAGCACAGCATAACATACCTTCATCTTCATCATCAGTTTCATCACTATCTTCATCTTCCAAAATATTTAATTTTCTTTTCCTCGATATCTCAACGTCACTGTCTGAATCATCATTATCATCCATTTCTAACTGCAAGCATAATATATACAAATTATTGATTTTGATTTCACAGTTTATTTCGACATGCATATAAACTCATATAATCATGTTAGAATGTTTAAATGTTAAAAAATATACTTTAACTGTAGGAGGTCCTCTCCCAAAAATATTGATTTTTGAAGCTCAATTAGGCGTAAAAAAATACCTGTGGTTCCGATTCCTGACCGACCCTATTTTTTTCTGCCGACCCTATTATTTTTTCGACACGATTGACTGTGCGACCCTATTTTCTCCAGGTGGTTGCGGGCTGCTCATACAGCGTGCCAAAATGGCGTCTGTTGTCTCACTAATTATTGAATCAAATTGCCTAAATTCGTCCATAGGAAATACGCATCTCTAGTTAATATTGATGTCGGAACTCTACTGCAAATCGCCCAGCAAAAAACTGCCAAAACCATGACAAAAATATTTTTTTAAAAAATGTATTTCCGACCAACCGACCCTAATTTTTTCACGATATGAAACCGGAACCACACATATTTTTTTTATGCCTTACTGCTTTTCTTGCATTTTTGTAACACTCAAAATGAAAAAAAAACTACCAATTTTAAGGGCATATATTCGGAAACTTTGCAGTGAAGTCGTAAAACTGTAAACTTGTATTTTAGAATGAATTTAGAACTTCACATTTTGTGTAGAGTTTCCAGAATGATAATAATAACGAGTTAACGACTCGATTCGATCAAGCACATTTTTTCATGCACAGTCAAGAGTTCAAACCACCAGCTTCAGTTATGCAATGTCTTCACCTATCACACACACACATTGACATTTATGTAAATGCAAACTGTACAACTGTAAACCTCTGACTGGGCAGCCTTCATTCGAATGTCTAACCGTAAAATAATCCCACGCAAATACAAGTTATCGCATTATATTGAAAAATAACGCTTTTTCTCTCTACTCCATGTTAAATGCCAATACGTTTTGAGCAGTTATTACTGAAGGTTGCTTGTATTGTTATGAAAAGTCATATTCATTTTATACATGTATTACTGCTCTGTTGATGGTCGGCACAATCCAGTGTTTCACAAGTGGTCCACGAGAGTGGTCTGTGAGAGTGGTCCACAAGTTCCACGGACCAGGTCCACAAACATATTCCACAGACCTGGGGTTCACGTTTTGTCGTTTCCCCCTTAGTATACCATACACGGTACAACAATAACTCAACAACACACAGGCAGCTGCACCGGTTCAATTCCTGCAAGAGGGCCTTAATAGTTGCAATTTTCACAGCTGCTTCTGGTTAGATCTGTATCTGTGCTAGTGTAGGTAGTGGCAATAATAAGAAAGCTGCAGATTAATAACTACCTGATAATACAAGGAGAACTTCAATGCTTTGAGCGAAGGCCCTTCATCGTGAAGTTAAACCATTGAGTGGCAGCACTATCCCCTTGACAAATAAAATCGTCCAGCATTAAATGGAGTAAAATAATAAAGACGGGTGCATAAGGGTGCATGGATACTGACACATGATTGGCCACTCTCAATTCATAGTTATGATGAATTTTCCAACGATCATTTTGTAGTGAAATAGAATGTTGGCTATTGGTAGTGGCCAATATATCAGCCCCTGAATATTGTTTATTGGAATATCAGTAAATTTCCATATCATTTGGTACATCACTTATCACTACCATATATTGATTAAATAGTTACAGATCAATAGTATGTACCTGTATTATAAACCTGTATATATCATCAAAGTGTACAATTTTGATCAATTTTTGAATATTAATTTACTATTCCCAACAACGAAACCTCTCTTAATTTATGTCTTTGGTCTTCACAAAATTTTCACAATGTTTATCCCAAACAATAGGAATGCCATATTGAATGCCATGCGTACTTCACAGTTCACAGTGGTGCAAATGTTCAAGTTGGTCAACTATAATTAATTTGTAACTTTGTCGCAATGTTACGTTGCGTATTTCATACAAACGGGGGAATATAATTTACCATTTTATAAAATTAAATACCAAGCTTTTGATACGAGGAAAAGAACTACATACCCTGGATTTCTTGCATAGAAAATTATAGCTTGCTTTGATATATTTCCGAGCAGTAAATCAGTAAAAATTTGTATCCATCTTCTTCGAAGAAAATAGGATGACCGCGCATAAAAACAAAGAAATCGTGGCCTGGTTCGAATAGTATATTCTAATTAAGGTGGCTCCGAACCGTTGGGCCAGAACGATTACTGGAATTTGAAGTAAATAATAACTTTATTCATAGACCATAGTCAACAGAATAAGGTTAGGAAACTCGATGCAGACATTATGAACGTCACTGTCTATTTTTTGTCTTTGTTTATGAAAAAAATTGGTCGGTCCAACAACCAATAGCAGTGTGCTGGTTTAATTAGGATAGCCAGCCACTCTCCTCCGCAGAGTCTAAAATGAGAGTCTAAAATTAAAATATATTGTAGTGGTAACATAGGAATAGTGGAAAATTGTAATGATAACGTAGGGATAATAGAGGACATTCAGTGATGCACGACGGGGGGTATTAGGCAGAATTAGACTAAAGGCTGCTCTCCAGTCACGCGAGTTTTCATACGTGCGTATACGCACAGAAAAGTTTAAATTTTTTAAAATTTAACACTAGTATGAATTACCTGTACAAATGCACATTAAATCATTCACAAAACTATATGTTTTCCTTTTATTCATTCAGTTATTTCAAAAACGCATGACTGGAGAGCAGCCTTAAAAATTGGTACGTGCGGCTCTGCGGAGGTGTGTTAGGTGTTACCCAGCCGTGATAATTTACTGAATGGTAACTGGTTAAATGAAAACATAGCTATGAGTTGCTCTGGCGAAAATACAATAGACACGATAACCATTTCTGGCCATGCACAAACCAAAACATGGATAATGAGGTCTACTGATATTTGCATCGAGTTTCCTAACCTTCTTGTAACATTACTATGTCCGAGCAACTTTACTATCTTCTAACATTACTATGTCCGAGCGGACATTTGTCAGAGCCAAGAGAAATTGTTATAATCTACAATGAATTATGACATCTCTAGATGAGCCTGCCACGCAGGCTATGACATCTCAATCATGGGCATCCAGTGTAGCTACTAGCTAATTTTACGTCGGAACTATCCGAAAAGTGTCGTCTTAAAAAAATATCGTTGTTTCGTCCTAATTAGAACATGATCAGATACTACCACTCAGCAACTGTAATCAGAACCAGGGGCGCTGAAGCCACGGAGGCAGCGGGGCGGGGGGGGGGGGCAACTGGTTGCCCCTTTTTGGGACAACAAAAGGATATTAAGGCATTAACTAATAAGTTATTATTGTTGACTTGCTGTCATACTGTATATGTAAGTATATATTATTGACCACGTTCATTTCGTGGTTCACTTACGCATTATAACGCAGGCAACGCCTTGATCGTCTTGTTAGTTATATAAGCCGCTTGTACATTTTTCTAGTTTCTTGACACACCTATAAAATTGCTGTAGTCAATTAGCGCAGTCATGCTCTGGCACTACAATAACGCATTGGCGATCGATAAGTCTTCCTCTGTTCTAGATGGTTTTTAGAGCATTCCAGCTAGGAACATGGCCAGGACTAGCAATGTATCCGTCCACTAATGCTCGACCAGGTCTGCCGTCTCCAAGTTTTCAAGTTAGCCTAAACAGGTTATGTTCTTATGACATGGTGCTTACCAGAAAATTAGGCTAAACAGGTTCTTAAATAGGTTCTTATTTTCATAAGACAATCGCGTCTCATTTTATAGCGAGGTGTAGTATATGATTTATATTTAAATAATATATATGCACAAATGATCAAAATGACAGTATCTGCACTATACCAACCCTATATGCACTTTAAAGCTACACTGATTGTAACTTATGACTTAATTTTGACTCTACTTGATAATATAAGAATCTGTTTTGAAATTCTAGCCTGAACAGGTTCTTATTTCAAGGAGGTCTAAATAAAATATTTTAGCTCTAACAGGTTCTTAAATTCTAGGTTCTTATATGCGGGGTTTTACTGTAATTGCTACGGACAAAATACTAGAGTTTTAACATCAACTCCCAGGTTCACAAGTACCCGTCCAAAAGACGGGTGGATTGGCGCCTGGCTAAGCCCATGTATACTATAGGGGGCTTCGGTGGCCAAGTGGTTAGCGCACTTGCCTTTCACCTCTGAGGCCGCAAGTTCAAACCTCAGTGAGAACTTTCTCAATGCGACTCGAATCCAGTCCTCAAGCGAAAAGAGTAAAAGAGGTAATCGTTCCATGTTTCGCGCATCAATATAGTAATCGTTATGTAATGTATATTATAGTGTACTGAAAAGTTAACTGAATACCTCCATACACGTATATACATACCCTAACCCTATATATCCCTAACCTTAAACCTAACCCTAACGCCTAACCCTAATACCTAACCCCTAACCCTAACCCTAACTTATATTGGTGCATGCGCGAAACATGGAACGATAACCGTAAAAGTCAACGCTCTGCCGATAGTCGTGGGTTTTCTCCGGGTACTACGGTTTCCTCCCACAGGGAAAGTTGACCGCAGGGTGGGTTTGGCACATAGGTCAGGGGCAGATCATTAATAAGGTTAATGCTTAAAGCGCCATTTGTAAGCTCTACCTCGGTCTGCTCTTATAATGTATTAACAAGTCACTGAAGAACCCCACTCCCTTACTTACACTCCTCTGCTGAGTAATATATGTATGTTTCCATCTTCTTGTGATTTTCCATCCAAGATACGCAACCTCATTAAGTTCAGTTTTTAGTTTGTTTTAACTTCTTTGCCTCTACTATAAATAATTAAGAAGCATTGAACCGTGGTCGGTTAGTTGACTTTTTTTCGTTGAAGAAGCAAGGATTACATATTAGAGTTATCGGTTTCTTTATAGTACAGTGTTACAATCGCTTATTATCGGTTTATTATTCCTTGATCTTATTATATATCATGAATTTAGTTTACTCTACATTATTGTGCGAGTATATCTGCATGAACTGTATTTGCGTTAGCTTGCTATTGTAACAATATTTTCGGCTCTTTCTGTTGTGCCTTGCACATGGTTCGTGACCTGCATGTTATAATCTACTTAATTTATTCATAATCTATTAAAAATCCGATCTAGTGTACAATGTATAGAAATATTTGGCTGCAAACTGTGAGACTTCATCAGCTACCAAAATATTCCACCCATATATATATACTTAAAACTTTCACTGTTTTGTGTATTTTACGTGACGTTTATTAATTCTCAAAATTATGTCAAACTCTGCCCAAAACGCATGAAATGGCATTTCAGAGACGCAGATATAAAATTTCCCGGGGGAGGATGCCCCTGGATACCCTACGAGGTTTCGCACCTTAGGCGATCGAGTGCCCTGTTCAAGATTCTGCTCCCGCCGCTTTTCAGTCCTTCCGGCGCCCCTGATCAGAAATCAGTATTTCAGCGGTCTATATCCCATAAACTGTCTCATAGCATGCTTCAAGCAATTACTGTGAGTTTATGTGGGGTAGGTATCTTTCGAGTTAAGCCCTTCGAGTTAAGTATTAGTATTCTCTATATAGAGAATACCGATGAAGCATTCAACAAAAGATATAGAGAATACTAACGAGTTATACAAAACATATAATAAAAATAATTATTTGTGGATGTGATCAAGTCGGATAGGCAATGATCGCTTGTATGCGTTCAGTGATTATGGACTCCCTCGAATTAGTTAGACGGTCCAACTAATATCCCACTGAACACACGCGATCATTATCTATCCTGTACAAAGACCTTCACTCAAAATGTTGAAGTTGACATGACAAACTTTGATTTAATATTATAGTTATAATTGCAGACATAGAATATTTTAATACATGGATCACCATTAATACACCCTAAAGAGATAGTTACTACAATGCTATACTTCTCAAGAAATTTAATTAACCTATATTGGCTAGCCTATAATGAAGATCAAGAGTTCGTAGTCATTTATTTGCAAGTGGACTTGAAATAAGCCAACGTATAGGCAAGGAAAGCTGCTGTGCCAATATATGTACGGACATCGTGGTAGTCGGCGAACTTCTGGAACATGCCTCTGACATAAGCATCGTCTGCAAAGATAAGATAAAATAATAGTTTAGTTAGTGTAGTCTGGGTTTAGCAGGGCTTTCAGAATTATTTTGAGTAGGTGGCTGTGGGGAGTATAATCGGTCTGTGCCAGTGTAGGTGCTGCCAATAATATGAAAACTTCGGATAGGGATGCAACTACATGAATAAGGGCCGGTCATTATTTATGGCCGGGGGGGGGGGCACTGAGGAGAAACATTTTCTTGGCCAAATTTTTTAGTGACCCAACTTTCAAAAAAAAATTTTTCTCCACCCAACCCCAGCACTCATTCAAAAATCGTAGATCCACCCTGACTTAATTTTGCCAATTTACTTACTTAAAAGCTAGATTGACTTATATGAGTTTTTGAGAGAACAAAAAGTATGAGTCAACAAGTATGAATTCTGTCACTTTATCATGACTGTTATGGCAGGTTCAAATGGAATACTTTGCAAATTGACATAAGTAAATGATATTTATTCGATCTTAATAAAACAAATAATACAAATATTTTAGTATTATCCGACTTAATGATTTTTACTTTACCCACACCTTGGCTTGGTGAATTTTTATTCAACCCACCCATTTCCACCCATAAAATTTTGTTTACCCACCCATTTTCTCTTCAGGCCCCCCGTCCATAAATAATGACCAGTACCTAATACAAGGAAAACTTCGACATTTCGAGCGAAGGCACTTCGTCGGGAGGTTGTAGGACAGCCAACTAACTTCCTGACCGACCCAACGAAGTGCCTTTTCTCGAAATGTCGAAGTTCTCCTTGACAATGTATTTTTGAGGTAGTTGCATCCCTATCAATCCGCAGTTTTCTGGCTGTGGGGAGCGGTCTCTACAGGGGTGGAAAAAATAGGCGAGCACTGCTAGCAGAAAATGTTAAACAGCTGCAGGAAGTTCGTTTGAATGAAGATTTTCCATTGAAAATTTGAAGGAAACCTTTAACACCCATGCCCACCTATGGGCCGCAACAACATATGGTTGACAGACATTATTCCTTCAATTTCAGCTAGAAAATTATATGTTTATGCTAACCATATAGTCAGCTAAAACACTATATGTTTATGTACATGCAGATTTAGCACAAAAATACTCCGTTGGTCTGCAGGAAATTTTTGTCTCCAGGCTGTGCTCGCAGGAAGAAAATTCTTTTTTCCTGCCCTGGCGTTCTATAAGGAGTCTTAAAGTCCTCCAAATTAACTAGACATAAGCGCGTATATTGATTAGATATCTGCAAGCAGGCTACTGAGATCCAGCTATAATCACATTATAATGTATCACTATACTTTCATTCTTTAACAAGATACTATAGCTTACAAGTTTTACGAAATACTACTACCTCCTCCGCAGGCGCTTGGGGAGCATTTCGGCACCACCCGCAAACCGCCCGCAAATTTTCCCGAGAAAGGGCCTGCGGAGGAGGTAGGAAATACTACGTCGTTTTCGAAAATAACCAGGCTACAAAATAGATACGCAGGTTAAGGAAAAACAACTTTGTTGTTTGAAAGCTTCGAGGTAAGGAAGGAAAACAGAATTGATATTTGAAGTAGTAAAAAAAGTGGCAGAGAACTTCGTGCCGGAGCTGCAGCGACCACCAGCTTATTTTGAAAGCCCTCGATCGGCTGTGGTATCACAATTCATTTTCAAAATGTTCGCAGATCTGTGAATTTCTTTAAAAATTCAATGTGTGAATTTCTTTTAAAAATATGCATCTGAGATATGCAGCAATATTTTGTAGGACAGTATGAGATACAGAAACCTGTAGTGAGTTGTTACTGTATCTCCTAAAAAGATGTATCCCTGAAAATATAGGTATACCCAACGTAGGATTTTGGTCACTCAGGGTATGATAGTTCAGGGTGCGATAATTTGCGTACTTACGTACCGGAGGTATGCCAATAGAGAGGTTAAGATACCGTGGTTTCGGTGTACGGGTACGAGTAGTGTCATCTTGTTTTACTGATGCCTGTAATTAGCCTTTCTCACGCCGCCATTTTTGGGTGGCTTTTCAGCCGAAGTCTGCGAGATAAGTCCACATAACAGCGACTTTTTATATTTTTTTCGACGAATGATGGTAAATTTGCTTTGTAAATGGTTACTTTATTTTGAGGAATTTCTTTTCACATTGTTTTAATTGTCTGCATTAGTTAACGAGAATTGGATGCCACCCAAAAATGGCGGATATTCGTCATCGTGAGAAAGGCCAATTCGATCATACTTTTTCTGTTTTCTTGCAATAGACAATGATATAATGCGAAAAATGTGCACCTTAATTACGAGTAAAGGTACAGACAGCGACGAAAATATTGCTAACCAAAATCATGCTACCCGTACACCGAAACCGGGGTATCTTAACCTCTCTAATATTACGGTCTGGTACGTCCTTGTTTTCAGCCACGTACCTCGTAGGTACGCTCCACGTAACTCTCGCTATTTGCGTACTTACATTTTGCTGCTACCATATGACTTTGCCAAACCCAACGTATTCAAACCGTAATTAAGCCGGTATATGGGCATGTCTGACATGTCTTGGCATGAAAAATTATTGGACTGATGATACTAAGCCTAAGGAATGAGTCGATTCCAATGCTTGTGGTTTTAGGTTACTGAATTAATACCTTTCAGAAACCTGTACTTTATGTACTTCATTCTAAAGACTAAGTACACCTTGAGTCTAAAATGTGTCCCAGCTCAAGTACGCGGCAATAATCATTGGAGTAGCAGTTCAGTTTTTAGTTTGTTTTAACTTCCTTGCCTCTACTATAAATAATTAAGAAGCATTGAACCGTGGTAGTTAGTTGACTCAGTTTTTTTTTCGTTGAAGAAGCAAGGATTACATATTAGAGTTATCGGTTTCTTTATAGTACAGTGTTACAATCGCTTATTATCGGTTTATTATTCCTTGATCTTATTATATATCATGAATTTAGTTTACTCTACATTATTGTGCGAGTATATCTGCATGAACTGTATTTGCGTTAGCTTGCTATTGTAACAATATTTTCGGCTCTTTCTGTTGTGCCTTGCACATGGTTCGTGACCTGCATGTTATAATCTACTTAATTTATTCATAATCTATTAAAAATCCGATCTAGTGTACAATGTATAGAAATATTTGGCTGCAAACTGTGAGACTTCATCAGCTACCAAAATATTCCACCCATATATATATACTTAAAACTTTCACTGTTTTGTGTATTTTACGTGACGTTTATTAATTCTCAAAATTATGTCAAACTCTGCCCAAAACGCATGAAATGGCATTTCAGAGACGCAGATATAAAATTTCCCGGGGGAGGATGCCCCTGGATACCCTACGAGGTTTCGCACCTTAGGCGATCGAGTGCCCTGTTCAAGATTCTGCTCCCGCCGCTTTTCAGTCCTTCCGGCGCCCCTGATCAGAACTCAGTATTTCAGCGGTCTATATCCCATAAACTGTCTCATAGCATGCTTCAAGCAATTACTGTGAGTTTATGTGGGGTAGGTATCTTTCGAGTTAAGCCCTTCGAGTTAAGTATTAGTATTCTCTATATAGAGAATACCGATGAAGCATTCAACAAAAGATATAGAGAATACTAACGAGTTATACAAAACATATAATAAAAATAATTATTTGTGGATGTGATCAAGTCGGATAGGCAATGATCGCTTGTATGCGTTCAGTGATTATGGACTCCCTCGAATTAGTTAGACGGTCCAACTAATATCCCACTGAACACACGCGATCATTATCTATCCTGTACAAAGACTTTCACTCAAAATGTTGAAATTGACATGACAAACTTTGATTTAATATTATAGTTATAATTGCAGACATAGAATATTTTAATACATGGATCACCATTAATACACCCTAAAGAGATAGTTACTACAATGCTATACTTATCAAGAAATTTAATTAAATATCAACACCTATATTGGCTAGCCTATAATGAAGATCAAAAGTTCGTAGTCATTTATTTGCAAGTGGACTTGAAATAAGCCAACGTATAGGCAAGGAAAGCTGCTGTGCCAATATATGTACGGACATCGTGGTAGTCGGCGAACTTCTGGAACATGCCTCTGACATGAGCATCGTCTGCAAAGATAAGATAAAATAATAGTTTAGTTAGTGCAGTCTGGGTTTAGCAGGGCTTTCAGAATTATTTTGAGTAGGTGGCTGTGGGGAGTATAATCGGTCTGTGCCAGTGTAGGTACTGCCAATAATATGAAAACTTCGGATAGGGATGCAACTACATGAATAAGGGCCGGTCATTATTTATGGCCGGGGGGGGGGGCACTGAGGAGAAACATTTTCTTGGCCAAATTTTTTAGTGACCCAACTTTCAAAAAAAAATTTTTCTCCACCCAACCCCAGCGCTCATTCAAAAATCGTAGATCCACCCTGACTTAATTTTGCCAATTTACTTACTTAAAAGCTAGATTGACTTATATGAGTTTTTGAGAGAACAAAAAGTATGAGCCAACAAGTATGAATTCTGTCACTTTATCATGACTGTTATGGCAGGTTCAAATGGAATACTTTGCAAATTGACATAAGTAAATGATATTTATTCGATCTTAATAAAACAAATAACACAAATATTTTAGTATTATCCGACTTAATGATTTTTACTTTACCCACACCTTGGCTTGGTGAATTTTTATTCAACCCACCCATTTCCACCCATAAAATTTTGTTTACCCACCCATTTTCTCTTCAGCCCCCCCCCGGCCATAAATAATGACCAGTACCTAATACAAGGAAAACTTCGACGTTTCGAGCGAAGGCTCTTCGTCGGGAGGTTGTAGGACAGCCAACTAACTTCCTGACCGACCCAATGAAGTGCCTTTTCTCGAAATGTCGAAGTTCTCCTTGACAATGTATTTTTGAGGTAGTTGCATCCCTATCAATCCGCAGTTTTCTGACTGTGGGGAGCGGTCTCTACAGGGGTGGAAAAAATAGGCGAGCACGCGAGCACTGCTAGCAGAAAATGTTAAACAGCTGCAGGAAGTTCGTTTGAATGAAGATTTTCTATTGAAAATTTGAAGGAAACCTTTAACACCCATGCCCACCTATGGGCCGCAACAACATATGGTTGACAGACATTATTCCTTCAATTTCAGCTAGAAAATTATATGTTTATGCTAACCATATAGTCAGCTAAAACACTATATGTTTAGATACATGCAGATTTAGCACAAAAATACTCCGTTGGTCTGCAGGAAATTTTTGTCTCCAGGCTGTGCTCGCAGGAAGAAAATTCTTTTTTCCTGCCCTGGCGTTCTATAAGGAGTCTTAAAGTCCTCCAAATTAACTAGACATAAGCGCGTATATTGATTAGATATCTGCAAGCAGGCTACTGAGATCCAGCTATAACCACATTATGATGTATCACTATACTTTCATTCTTTAACAAGATACTGTAGCTTACAAGTTTTACGAAATACTACTACCTCCTCCGCAGGCGCTTGGGGAGCATTTCGGCACCACCCGCAAACCGCCCGCATATTTGCCCGAGAAAGGGCCTGCGGAGGAGGTAGGAAATACTACGTCGTTTTCGAAAATAACCAGGCTACAAAATAGATACGCAGGTTAAGGAAAAACAACTTTGTTGTTTGAAAGCTTCGAGGTGAGGAAGGAAAACAGAATTGATATTTGAAGTAGTAAAAAAAGTGGCAGTGAACTTCGTGCCGGAGCTGCAGCGACCAGCAGCTTATTTTGAAAGCCCTCGATCGGCTGTGGTATCACAATTCATTTTCAAAATGTTCGCATTTCTTTTAAAAATATGCATCTGAGATATGCAGCAATATTTTGTAGGACAGTATGAGATACAGAAACCTGTAGTGACTTGTTACTGTATCTCCTAAAAAGATGTATCCCTGAAAATATAGGTATACCCAGAGTAGGATTTTGGTCACTCAGGGTATGATAGTTCAGGGTGCGATAATTTGCGTACTTACGTACCGGAGGTATGCCAATAGAGAGGTTAACATACCGTGGTTTCGGTGTACGGGTACGAGTAGTGTCATCTTGTTTTACTGATGCCTGTAATTAGCCTTTCTCACGCCGCCATTTTTGGGTGGCATTTCAGCCGAAGTCTGCGAAATAAGTCCACATAAGAGCGACTTTTTATATTTTTTTCGACGAATGATGGTAAATTTGCTTTGTAAATGGTTAGTTTATTTTGAGGAATTGCTGTTCACATTGTTTTAATTGTCTGCATTAGTTAACGAGAATTGGATGCCACCCAAAAATGTGAGAAAGGCCAATTCGATCATACTTTTTCTGTTTTCTTGCAATAGACAATGATATAATGCGAAAAATGTGCACCTTAATTACGAGTAAAGGTACAGACATCGACGAAAATATTGCTAACCAAAATCATGCTACCCGTACACCGAAACCGGGGTATCTTAACCTGTCTAATATTACGGTCTGGTACGTTCTTGTTTTCAGCCACGTACCTCGTAGGTACACTCCACGTAACTCTCGCTATTTGCGTATTTACATTTTTCTGCTACCATATGACTTTACCAAACCCAACGTATTCAAACCGCAATTAAGCCGGTAATATATGGGCATGTCTGACATGTCTTGGCATGAAAAATTATTGGACTGATGATACTAAGCCTAAGGAATGAGTCGATTCCAATGCTTGTGTATGCAGTTGTCGTCCTTCTTGTTCTAACTCGTGGTTTTATGTTACTGAACTAATACCTTTCAGAAAACTGTACTTTATGTACTTCATTTTAATGACTAAGTACACCTTGAGTCTAAAATGTGTCCCAGCTCAAGTACGCGGCAATAATCATTGGAGTAGCAGTCAGGTACGACTAAAAATCTTCAGTTATCGCATCATGAAGGTTATAGGGCCCAGTCTGAACAACTACAAAGTCGTCGCTCTGCCAAAAGCCGTGTGTTATCTCCGGGCGCTCTGGTTTCCACCCGACAGGAGAAATTGACAGGATAGGTTAGGTCAGGATAAATACAATTAAGAGAGTAATTATTATTAATATCATAATTGTCGTATTGATGAAATGATCTACGCTAAGTCTAATACTTAAGGTAATTCCGCAGTAATTGTTCCCGAAATGAGAATGTGCTGAAACTTCCCAGGCATGCAGTTTATGATATACTTAAAGTAAAATCACACAAAAAAGTCGGGGTCACCGAACTCGTTAAGAAGATATGCAGTGGCGTGCTGGGTACTATTTCTCTGGAGGGGCAGTGGGCTGTCAACCAATATGCGCCCTTATAATGTTACGCTTGATAAACGAGGGCCGAAGGCACGAGCCGAGCGCCGCAGGTGCGAGGTTTGTGTAGGGGGGGTCCGGGGGAATGCCTCCCAGGAAAATTTTTCAATTTAGAGTCTCTGAAATGCCATTTCCTGGACTTTGGGGGAAGATTTGACAGAAATCTGATGGTCAGGGAACGGATTATAACGTGTCGAAATTTGCAATTTGGTTAGAATTTAGTAATAGTACTTAAATTATGCAATGCTAACTACTTCCAGCTTTTATTCTCCCAATTCTATTTTCTACTGATCTAGTGTTCTGAATACATTTACAACTTACAGCTCTTTTATACAATAACACACGGACCCCACGCATATGCATTTTATGGTTTCCTTGCCTGGCTGCCAAAAGGGCGTGTTTCAGCATATTTCATTACTTACATTACTCATGATGTTTCTTGCGCAAACAAACAAATTGCGTACACAATTTTACATAATAAGGGGCATAATATAAGTGCATAATACCAGCAAAAAAGGGCATAATTCCCGTGATCACTTCGAAACCTGACCAATATTCCGGTAATGAGACATTGCCTGTGATCACTGATCATGTTTCTCTATGAACGATTTTGTGTGAGCTGTGAGGTAGCAAATTAGCAAATACGGTTAGACAAAATAGTCTGTAATTTAATATGTGTGACTTTGTCGTCTGTGCGCTTAGTCTGTTTATAAGCACATCTTTTCTTGGCGGAAGTAACTATATTTTTTCGAATGCGTTTTTTCCCACCCACTTTCAAAATTCGGCGCCCCCTTTTCATTTTTGCGCCCCCCAAGAATTGCCAGCTGGGGGGGGCTTGGCCCCCCGGCCCCCCCTGCCAGCACGCCACTGAAGATATGACAATCACAATATACCACCTTTACCCCAACATGGCGCCATCTTGACGCTCATTACGAGTAACAGCAAACTCACAACAGCCCGATATTTATTGACGTTTTTAGCGCGGATTTTGCTTTTAGTCTAGGACCTGTATATGAGTTTGTATGCGTTTCATTTAGCACAGATAATCTCAACTGTTTTAGGGTAAAATGACCATGGCGGTCAACATGGCATATGTGCCAAAACCTGAATCCGGGACGAAAGTCCTGAAAATGACCCCGCCCTGAAACGGCAGTGTCGACATAGCTCTAACTTCAGAAAACAAAAAGCGATGGTCTTTCTGAAGTGCTTATAGTGTTTAGAAGGGTTGCTTTTAGGGGTGGTCATTGGAAGGAAAAATTTGTCTAAGTAAATATTTTACAAGAAATTGACCATGCAAATACCCAGGTAAATTGCTAATTATGCATAAAATCACTAATATGCCTGGCAGAAATTAAATATTCTTATTTCCTAAAAAATATTATCATGGGGTGAAAAACAATGCTTAATTTAATATAAATATTGTTGATATCATAAGGATTGTCATTGTTTTCTTTAAATACAATACATTTTATTTCACTTACTCCCCACGAAAACACGATTTCAGCCATATTTTGCCGTCTTGTTTGCTTTTTATCGCCGAATCTCGCAAATATCATCCAGTTATTGTACTTTTACATAATCATAAATGGCTGAAGAGATTTCAAAGAAGGTTTCATCCATTTTAGAAACAGTGCAGTGTATTTTATCTTCGATATTGTGTCCTTCGATATTTCCTCAAATTGCCGCCATTTTAATGGCTCGCCGCTTCTCTGCCCGATAAATGCCACTTCTTCGTTTTCATATGTATTTAGATTACATTATCCAGGAGTACTTCATTGTAGAATAGTCCCAATCCAAAAATTTGAAATATTATTTGTATTTGGGAGGAAAAAACCTCCCATAATAGTTGTCCTGTCAGAATTCAAAAGAAGTAATTTAAAAGTCACGCGCAAGTTCGCGAAAACACCTCGTGGTTTACATAACAGGGGGGTGAATATTTTCACGAAACGTTTGTTCGCCACCACAGCAACCTAACTAAATGTATTATTTTTTTGTATTTTTATAATTGATGATAAATATACGCAAATATTTATTGTTTTTATCATAATCACAAATATACAATAAATATAATGTACTTAGTTAGGTTGCCGAATGCCGTGGCCTGTGGTGGAGAACAAACGCTTCGTGAAATATTCACCCCCCTGTTATGTAACCCACGAGGTGTTTTCGCGAACTTGCGCGTGACTATTAAATTACTTCTTTTGAATTCTGACAGGACAACTATTATGGGAGGTTTTTTCTCCCCAAATACAAATAATATTTCCAATTTTTGGATTGGGACTATTCTACAATGAAGTACTCCTGGATAATGTAATCTAAATACATATGAAAACGAAGAAGTGGCATTTATCGGGCAGAGAAGCGGCGAGCCATTAAAATGGCGGCAATTTGACGAAGTATCGAAGGACACAATATCGAAGATAAAATACACTGCACTGTTTCTAAAGTGGATGAAACCTTCTTTGAAATCTTCTTCAGCCATTTCTAATTATGTAAATGTACAATAACTGGATGATATTTGCGAGATTCGGCGATAAAAAGCAAACAAGACGGCAAAATATGGCTGAAATCGTGTTTTCGTGGGGGGTAAGTGAAATAAAATGTATTATATTTAAAGAAAACAATGACAATCCTTATGATATCAACAATATTTATATTAAATTAAGCATAGTTTTTCACCCCATGATAATTTTTTTTAGGAAATACGAATATTTCATTTCTGCCAGGCATATTAGTTATTTTATGCATAATTAGCAATTTACCTGGGGTGGTGCATGGTCATTTTCTTGTAAAATATTTACTTAGACAAATTTTTTCTTCCAATGACCACCTAAAAGTAACCCTTCTAAACACTATAAGCACTTCAGAAAGACTATCGCTTTTTGTTTGCTGAAGTTAGAGCTATGTCAACACTGCCGTTTCAGGGCGGGGTCATTTTCAGGACTTTCGTCCCGGATTCAGGTTTTGGCACATATGCCATGTTGACCGCCATGGTCATTTTACCCTAAAACAGTTGAGATTACCTGTGCTAAATGAAACGCATACAAACTCATATACAGGTCCTAGACTATTTAGTAAACCTATCTTGTAAATAATAAATTATTTTTGAAAAAATATTGTGTTTTGAGTGAAATGAAACTACTAACGTGTACAATTCTGATCCACAAACGTCTTTTGCACATTTCTTTACATATCTTTCTTTGAGAAAATGCATTGGTAAAGGATTCTATTTCAAGATCCAGAAATGATTTTTCTTTTAATTTCGGATATGAAATGTAAAATGCGGGTCACCGACCTTTTTGGGGGAATTGTGGCATTAAAACGTGAAAGACAAGTAAATTTATATAGTACATACACAGGGAACCCTAGCTACTCATTTGTATGCCTTTTTTGAAAACATTGATTTTAACGTAATTCTTTGCACGAATGTAACCAAACATGTTTTGAAGTAAAATAAAATTGTCACAAAATGATTTTTTTTAAACGGTACGTATAATGGATGAAATTATAAGTTATAAGATGTGCGCAGTAAAAGTGCGCAATGCAAAACTGCGGAATTACCTTAAGAGAGTAATATTAATATCATAATTGTCGTATTGATGAAATGGTCTACGCTAAGTTTAATACTTAATGAGTAGCGCATTTCATCATAACCACATGTAAATTTGCGCCATAGAAATGTTAATAGTAATCGTATATTGAAGTAGATTGAAAATTGTAGATTGTAGATCGCATTAAAATTACTGATTGAAAGCTTTCCCACAAAAGACAATGTTAATCTTAATTACCATTGTTCTTGAGAAGATCTGCATCCATGAGTGGTTCTATGGATTTAGGATAAACGACCTTCACAGTAAATCCACCATTGAAAAACATTCCCAGACCACCAACTAACCATGGAAGATCTTCCAATTTTCTTCTTACAAGGAATGCTCCTACACCTGAAACTCCTCCAATTAATGACGAGCGAGGCTAAATGTAATTAAGAAGGTACATTTGAAATTGCACATTGCAAATGAATGAAATTGGGCCAAGTAAAAACAAATAGTAGTTTCTCGTCCGAATTTTGAAAAACAAGGAGAACGCGAGAAATTTGATTTTTTTCTACTCAAAATTTATACCAATTTAACAAATATAAAAATATGTTGCCAAAACAACATTGGCGCAAAAGGTTCCAAGCAGTTCCAAACAAGTTCTGAAAGGTAATTGGAGGTTTCTGACAGCTTCCGAAAGGGCCGAAAAATGGCGAATAAAAAATAAAAAAAGGAAAGTGGATGCGGCAGGAAATAAGCATGGGCGCAGGGACGAGAAACTACTAGTTTTTCAATTGGCCTTGAGTGTACATTTGAATGTACATTTGAATTTCCACATGTGAAAAGTGCACTGTGTATTTTATTTACTGTCGTTGCAATGGAAGTGTTGATAAAATATCGCATCAATTCATTACTTAGAACTGATCAATTCATTCGTTGAAAAATTGATCAACTTCCTGTGTGATTGAATCAACCAATGGCTTTACGTTTCATTGATTGACTGACCAATTGGGAACAAGCATACCAGTAAACAGGAAGTTGATCAATTTTCTATCAAATGAATTGATCAACTTGAGGAAAGGAATTGGTGCAATATTTTATCAACACTTCCATTGCATCGACACTCGACAGTAAAGACAGAGTCAAGTCTGTTCTGTGCATGTACTATGCGAGGACCCTTCAATATAAACAATACTCAAATTTCATGTTGTTTCAACATCTTCTAAATTGAAACTCCAATCTAATATTCATTGAAAAGTATAGGGAACCAGAACGACGTTAGATATTAACTAAGTACATCATATTTTATGAAAATCAATATAGGACGTGCTGAAAATGTAAACAAACCCGAACATCTGCATCCATCTTTAAAATAGTAACTCTGAAAACGGTAAACATTTTCAAAATAATTTATTTCACGTTTCGACTAGATTTTAGTCATCATCAGGACGGAATGGAATTACTACATATCAAGTGTAGGTTTCAATATATATATTGCAAATACTTGGACACCATTTTGCATTTTCAATTGTACAGTATACTGTACCATTATAAGAAGTCTGAATACAAGTCATGGTATGAAATATAGGGGTACACCGGATTTCAAATCCGGCCGGAATTCCGGCCGGATTTAACGAATTTTTTCCGGCATCCGGCCGGATTTGGAGAAAATCCGGCCGGATTTAAATTGCTGTTTTCACCTTAAAAAGTTCACCAAGAATGGGATAAACCATCAATTTGGCGGCTTTAAAGTTTAAAAAAACACTTATATTATTATAAAATATTAAGTTAGGCCAAATAAAAAAATATGTGGGTTTCCGGTTTCCCGACCCTACCTAGCTTTTGGACGTCGAAATCCCGACCGTAAACTTTTTTATTGGATCACGCTTCTAAGTGTTTCCACTTAGAGCAAAACGTTTGTGGAAAATGAAAATTTGAGGCAATATTACGGAAATTTATGTTTGGACACAGAATAGGAAGTTATACCAGAAGCGTAACTCTAGTCGTTTCCCTTATCCACGAAAATTTTAACTCGCTCACGTCAGGCCACGCCATCCTGGCTAGTACAGCCGGAAGTTTTTATCAGGATTTGGTAGGTACAAAGTGCCGGTTGTACTAGCCAGGATGGCGTGATTGATGACGAATCGCTTGTAAAAACGCGGACAAATATTTGCTCGAGTTACGCTTCTGGTATAACTTCCTATTCTGTGGTTTGGATGTGGAAGCACTGACTAAACAAAATGGCGTCCGGTTGTTAGGAAAATTAAAAAAAAAGTTAAAACCGACCTACCCTACCTAAGTTTTTACAAGAGGAAACCGGAAACCCACATATTTTTTTTTTGGCCTTATTAGTAACAAAAAGATGTTTAAAAAAGGTTTAAACACAATCAAAAATCTAAACTGACACGAACTAAAAATAGTAAAAAACATAAACCGTCATTTTGAATACTGATTTATCCCCAATTGTCCCCATTACCGGTTTATCTCAAATCCGGCCGGAATTTTTGTCCAAATCCGGTTCCGGCCAGATTTGAAAATTCCAAATCCGGTGCACCCCTAATGAAATATCTTTGATATCTAATTAATATCCAACACAAATTTCAGTAACTGAAAGCATGAGGCAAGTATAATTTGCAAAATGCAAACTGACAGGAGGGGGATATTGGAATTTGTCGTGATGACCATTTCTTGTGTGGCATTACTGTAAAAAAAACTTCAATGCAGTGTTGCAGTCTGCTGAATTCCTGCAAGACAATGTTTGTAAAGCAACAGTGTTGCAGGGAGAAAATATCTGAAATGGCAGTATTATAAATTAATAGTACCATGTTGAATAAATGAGTACAGTATAATCATGGTGTAATTGTTAAATTTATCTGTGTGCAGGATTTGCAATTAGCTTCTGGTAGACAGCCAGCTAGAAGACAACATTCTCAGAATATTACATTCACTTTTATTTGGTCAAATTACAAGCGAGTGCCTGTATTGAAAGGTTAATTAACCCATCAAGTTGCATTGCATACACCTGCACAATGTATACACCCAATTATATTATTTTACTATCTCCAGACAATTTTACTCATCAAGGGGAGAGCACTGGTAAGTACTCAATATGGGTTAACATATACATGGTGAGCTAATAATATACTGTACGGTGCAGCAACAGTGGTTCACTGTGATTTAGGTTATTATGATTTTGCAGTACAGTGTTTCAATATTTTTTTGTTGTGCACACTATTGTGACTAGTGGACCCCATATATCCCCTAATATCTAACAATGGTTAGAGTGCTCGTCCCTTAAAAAGTAAAATCATCTGGTGTTAGACAGAGTAAATAATAAAATATCAAATATGGCACATCAGGACGCATTGCCACGTAAAGGGTAACCTGAGTATCAGGCTCTATTTTACAAATAATAGCCTGACACAAACCTTAATCCGATTGCTTTCCACTAACAGCAAAGTTTATATTTAGTATCCCATCAAAATGTTGCAGGAGAAATTTAACAACAACAATCTAATTATAATTTTTTTTTCTGTGATGGTGGTGTGTACTCAGGTGTGAATATGATGTTTGTGATGTTACTCTGAGTGTATATCCACACCGGGCGAGCTTGAAAAATATGCCCGGCCACGGTGGGAATCGAACCTACGACCTTTGGAATACTAGTCCAGAGTTTGGGATTCGAGTTTGGAATCGAACCTACAACCTTTGGATTCCAGAGTTTGGAATCAAACCTACGACCTTTGGAATACTAGCCCATGTTACTCAGAGTAACATCACAAACATCATATTCACACCTGAGTACACAACACCATCACAGAAAAAAAATCATATTACTAGATTACATTGGTATCGAAGGAACTAGATTCTGTTCCGAAATATCACTTACTCGAACCGTCCTGACCGCGTAGCTCAGTTGGCAGAGCATTGGGCTAGTATCCAAAGGTCGTATGTTCGATTCCCACCGTGGCCGGGCATATTTTTCAAGCTCGCCCGGTGTGGATATACACTCAGAGTAACATCACAAACATCAAATCTAATTATAGTTGTGATCACTATAAAATATATCAACAACAATAGTATAATCTAATTAGCACCAATCAAATGACAGATTAAAAAATCTTTTGTCTCATAGACCAATCAGATTTACAACCGACATATGGTTGTACAGCATGGACTTTTGTTAAGGTTTGTATCAGGCCTACTTATTTATTTATAGGCCTGATCGAAGGTTACATAAGGGTTAACAGGATGCATGGGAAGTGGCAGTACTCTCCTCTTGACAAGTAAAATCATCTAAAGACAGAGTAAAATAATTTGGCATTTGATAGATTGAGTGACATTGATAATAAAGTAGGGAACATCAGGACACATTGCCACTCAAGTTTAATAATATCAATAAATTGTGTCGACCAAAGGTCAAATTATACAAGTACCTATACTTGTATGATTTTGTATCACATTCATCACAGTTATTCACCGTGCATTCACAAATCACAAATTAATTCTACAGAACTTCAACATTCAAATTCAACAGAAATTCTCTTTCCAACTTTCAACCCATGTGAAAACTGTGCACAGCAAACTTTCTCTAGCTTGAATAATTTGCCAATTAAGAAATTGCAAAATATAGCAATTGATGAGGCAAGCAACCACTACAGCTACGCGCCTACAGGCCTCATTCAAACAAAAAATATCTAACTGTATAATACATCTAAACTAGGAATATTAAAGTATTGCAACATATTTCATTGTACATACCATTTGTCTAACTCGTGGCCAGAAGTATCTAAAATTCATCAAAGCTTGGTCCATATCTGTCATAGCCAGAATACCAGGCAGTTGCGAAGCTCCGCAATAAATCGCTCCACCAGCGAACAACCCAGACGAAATAATACCTGCAAACTTTAGACCTACTTCAAGATTATCCAATGTTAGATATTTCTCCATTATTGCTGAAAAATTAAGGAGTTTTGGAACACAAGTTGATGAAACAGATCACAAAGCTAAAAAGTTACAACGCGGTTAATATATTGCATAATTCAAAAGCGTTGTTGATATTATTAATTACCCAAAATATTCCAAACGTTCAGACCGGAAATGAAAATATATTTGCAAATAAAGTTGTATTGTAGAATGTGTAGCGCCGAAACAGACAAAACTCATGCAGTAAAAAGCTTCCTAAGCTATATAAAACAGAGCTAAAGAACTGAATTGGTGAAAATGTGTTTTATTATAATCGTGGTTTTTAAAATTTTCTTCTCGAAATTATAAAATTTATACTGAAATGTTTGTCTAATTATATTCAAATTAATTACATTAATACACCCACCCGCGAGAATCGCGAAGAATTCCCGCGCAAATAATTTAGTGATGGCGTTTTCCACTGATTTTCGCACTGTTTTTTTAGGGTTGAGTGTGAATATGTTTTCGGATCGTCGGATTTCACAGAAAAAATTGTTCGGATTTCGGTTCCGGCGAATATTTTACACGGATTTGCGGATCTTATTAATACAGCGGATTGCGGATTTATCCAATATATTTTGGCTCGGATTGTGGATTTAGCTTGCAATTTAGTTCGGATCCTGGATTGTGACTTTATAGTAGAGATTTATCGGATTCAAATTTAGACAAAACCATTGTCGGATCGAGGATTTTGCTTCAAATTTGGGTTGATCGGCGGTTTTGTATACCCCTATTCACCCCCCCCCCCCCATTTTAGATTATACAGTGTTGTTATATAATCTTCATACAGTTCTATCGAAGCAGTCAATGTTGAAACTGACAGGAAAATTTCGGCAGAAAGTCTCTGTACAAGCAGTACAGCTATACATAGTACAGTTTAAAACATGATTTATATAGATTAGCATTCATCCTCGCGTCCCGCGCGCGGAATCTTCGGCAAAAATCAGATGATCAAACTGATTATCAATTTCCCGTTTGTAATGCAAAATAGTGAGCTTAAGCAAGTGACGTTTTTGACAACACGAACGGCATGAGTAACGTCAGAAGACTGGGTCAAGGGCTGTGATTGGTGAAAAACGTCAACTTTACTTCCGGTCAACGTCCGTGTTGTCAAAAACGCAGCATGAGCTCCACCTTTGAATTTACTATATGAGTAAATTCTTAAACACGTCCGAATTTATCATTATGATAAATTCGCGGCAAATTTTGAATTTATCATAATAATAAATTCGCGGCACCTAACACTAACCCTAACCCCAACCCTAACCACTAACCCCTAACCCCTAACCCCTAACCACTAACCCCTAACCCTCATTTTTTAAACTTTTTAAATTTTTTAACTTTTTTAAAAATCTAACTTTTTAAACTTTTTTTGCTTTTCAAAACTCTTTTAAAACTTTTTTAAGAACTATTTTTTTAAAATACATGAAAAACTCCCCGCCCCTGCGCTACCAGCCTCCCTTTTAGTGCCATTACCATTACACTTATAACTAGTAATAATCTTAGATTAGTGAAGTGCGTTCGGTCACAGAGGTTCGGTGTAGAGTACACGTTGTCCAAAATGTTATTATTGCATCATAGGGTAGTTATCAAAAGTGGGCCGGATGCCATCATTTGGAAACAACTGATTTTTTATTGCATCTACTTCTCTTTACTGTTTTTCACAGGCTGGCATAAGCTATTCATTTCTGTTGTCACATTGTACATTAACTTTGTCTTCAATGTTATCACTGGAAGGGCCTACTGTAAATCAGGCGATATTATTTCATGTGTCCAAATATCTACTTGCATCTACTTCTCTTTTACTGTTTTTCACAGGCTGGCAGGCACATAAAGCTATTCATTTCTGTTGTCACACTGTACATTAACTTTGTCTTCAATGTTATGTTGTTATCACTGGAAGGGCCTACTGTAAATCAGGCGATATTATTTCATGTGTCCAAATATCATTTTCATACTCAACTGTCATATCAGATGGAACACTACCAATAGGGAGTGATTCTACGGCATTGTTGATTGATAGTCACATTACTATAATGTAGATTATTTCTCAAAAGCCCTAGCATTTATATAGCATTAATGCATGTTGCACTTTTTCTTACTTCTGACCTTAATATCCTTAAATGTGTTATCTTTACCCTTTATCTTAACTATAATAATAGACCCTGGGATGACTTGGCAAAACTGATGCAAGCTCTTCAACATGTTGCTCAAGGCAAATTAATGCAATGCCCTGAATACCCCCATTTGCCTGCCTGGTTTATGATATAAACCCTAATTATAGGCGAGCTCGAGGTATGAGTTTGAGTTTATAGGCCTTGCAACTCAACTAAATAGAATTTTGTGCCCCTGGTGTAAAGGGTTTACAATGGTGCATTAGCATTTGGACTGGAATCAGTAATATGAATAGTGCAGCTTAAAGCATTTGCTCCTGCTTGATAATGATACCATGTTCCAGGTTGTGACATTTCTTCAACATAATTTTCCCATAAAATATTTTCAATTTATTATACAGTATAGTAGAGAGTAAGATACAAAAAAATACACAGTGAGATATTTCCCATATCTTCACTAGTGAAGATACCCATATCTTCACTAGTGAAGATATTGATCACGTGACTTAGTATTTATAAATTTTTTTGCTTGGGACTATATAATAAACAGAACATTACACAGTGGCTTGAAGATACGACTTTTATCCTCTCGTGTTAAAAACAATATTTTACTCACTCGCTGCACTTGTTCGTAACTCGTTCATAAAATATTGTTTTCACCGCTCAAAGATAAAAGTCATATCTTCATGCCGCCGTGTAATATCCTCTATTTATAACTCAGGATTATGCATTAAATGTGTAATGCCTGCACTACGAATATCAAGATGGCAAATTAGGATTTTTATAAAGACCATGTCCTGAGGATGCAAAAAAGCAGTCACCAGGTGAACTTTCACAGTTATATGGCACTATATTCAATATAAGCGAACAAAATATTCCAATGCAAGTTGCTGTTATTATTTGCTGAATACAAGCGGGATGGCCCGGTTGCCGATATCTCACTTGAAAGAGGTGAGATCTCGCATACCGGGATGGAAATTTCTCCATATAATACTCATAAGCAGGCTAGCCCGGTTCCAGGGATGAAAATTCAAAGATACCGCCACAAGCTATTTTTAACAACTGTCAAAACAATAAAATTGTTAACACAAGAGAAATAGAAATTCATCCCGCTTACCAGGCTGTCTCACTAAGCGGGCCAGCCCAGCTTCCATATAAACACAAAGGTTCCAACTGACTAATTTATAAAAGCATCAGAAATTTCATTGGTAGCACGGGTCAAACATGGCAAGAAATGTTCATGAAAAATACAGCTGAATTCGTCAGTAAAACTTCGCTCTGCTTGTCTATGAATATTATGATTACTGATTAGGTTCATTGTGTCAACAAAATTACTGGGATTTGTATATTTGTATGTCCACCTAGTATACTACAGCCAAACTGGGATTTGTGTATTTATTTGTCAATTGTCATGCTTAATTAAAACTCGTATTTTTCAACACAGCTCTGCAAATTAAAATGCTTAACAACGTTTACTTCATCAACATTCAATGACCAAAGAGAATATACTGGACATGCATCCAAACCCTTTATTAAGCAGAGCGAACTCAAGTTAAATCTGTGAACTCTAGCTGACAATTTAAAAAGATAGCAAATTGAAATGTCGGATTGCCAGTCGATAAAACACCACAAGACAAATTCTTGATGCTTTGGTAAGTACCTTTGATAAGTGTAATAAAAATAACACAACACCACCGATTACCTTACATTAAACCGCAGGAAAAACCCCAAAACAACAGCTAAAATCTCCTTCTGTCTTCGCAAAATATGGAAAGCACATGGGAACACAAAGACGCCGCACGAAACCGGAAACCGAGGCAAATGCCATGAACACGAAAGCGAGGCAAATGCCATGAACACGAAAGCGAGGCAAATGTTACATCCAAAAAATCTCAAAAGGACACAGCATCCAGCCGTGACGTCACGATTAGGAAGCGTTCTCCTTCGTCGAACGCAAATAGTGTAATATCAATATATTTTCGCACGAACCCAAAATTCGCACTTTCGCAAGCTATTTCTGTGGTTATAACTTATACCCAGTGAACACTCGGAATAGTTCACAGATTAAGATCTGTTGAGAAAAATTAATCTTATTTACAACAATATATTCGTGCGAGCAGAACAATATCACTCAGCCCGCTTTATCTTTATAGGCGAGCCAGCCCGGGTCATTGTGTATATAAGCGAGTTCAGCCTGACACAAGCACTTTTTATTTGTAATCGAACAATGCATTTCAGCTAGAAAACTCGTTTTTGCATTTCTGGGCTCTGGGAGGTAATGCTGTGGCGAAGGTTGGAGTTCTGTTGGAGCTGAGGAGCTCCAGCGTTTTTGGTTAGTTGGAGCCGGCGGAGTCATGACAGTGCTTTTTCCTAGCTCCAGCTGGAAAGTCAGAGGCTGTGTGCACAGTGTTGATACCCAAATCCGTAACAGGCATGGTCTGCCGTGCATAAGCGTGTGTAAAGCACTGTTACGCACGGTCTTGGCATGCAAGACCGTGCCTAAGCTAATAAGGCATGCTGCTGCTTAAGTTTGGCATGCCTAGTGTCATATATTTATTCTTGCAACCGATAACATTTGCCGACCGGCACAATTTTCAAACAGGATGGCCGTGCGTAAGTGTGCGTTACCGTGCGTATTTGGCAATGTCATCAACACTACTAAAATCAGTGTCTGGTTTCAAATTTTGGGTTTGAGACCTAAGCGTTTGTGGCGTATATATGTTTACTTCAAAATTATTGTAGTATAAAACAAATAAGGTGATTGCTAGTGTTCTATTGGTGCCAGAATGATTATGTAAAGTTAATATTGCTGTATACAGTACTTTTATTAGTGCATTTTTGCCGTTAGGTTGTATTTACCAGTGAGTACATGTATTTACCAGTACATATGCCGTTGCATTTACCAGTACATGTATTTACCATCTTCATTTTATGTATAATGTGGCAGTATACAATGAATTGTGAACCAAACACTTTATGTACATATAGTGATATAGGCGTATAACTAGTGTAGTTTCAATTCAATATATGGTCCGAACGGTCCGACCACCCGATCGGGAATTTTAGTATAGAAATTATTTGGCGTCAAAATCAACATGTACTAACAACAAAAATTATTTTTTCACAACAATATTTTATTGAATGTTATACACAAAGCCAAAGGACGAAGAGTTCTACATAAAGAAATCATTTTTAAAGTGAAGAGATTAGAAAAGAAAATTAGATTAGAAAATTAGTGAAGAGATTCTTGCTTTTAAGTACTTTGTTGCGATGGTTAAATGCTTTACCAACGCGTTTCCTATTTATATTAAGCATTTTGTCTTCATACGTTTCTTTTGAATTGTTTCATCACAAAGAAAGCCATGAGCTGTCTTAGTAGCTGCCCAAGAGTCATTAGATCGTTGACCTTTTGTGTCGCTAATGGCATCTCGCGCGTCGCGCAACGCAGAAACAGCAACTTCAGCTTCTTCACTTTTTCCCCCTGAAACAACGAGACCTTTGCTCTCAAGTCCTTTCCTCGTTGTTGGGCTTTCGATTAGTGCAGCCACGACAGCTATTCTCTTCGCTGGACTTTTAGGAAGCTGCGATCTTACTAAATCGACTTTCCGCTTTTTAGCCATTCTTGTCGGGAAAATTTTGTTACCAGACTGACCAGACACTTCGCTACTGCGTTTGAATTTTGTGGCCCTTGACGTTTCCTCTTTTCGCTTTATCTCCTCTTTGGCCCTTGCCCGTTGTCGCCGTTTATATAGCGCCCAGTCGTATTTTTTTGTCGCACTGTTATCAGTAACGCTTGTTTCACCATCAGGAACGTTTTGCTTGGCAACCTTTAACTCCTTGGCTTTCTGTCGCTTTTCACGACGTTTACGGTTGATGCTTTCTTTGTTCTCTTGATAATATTTTGAACGCTCTTCGCGCACTTTCTCTTCCTTTCTCTTTTTGCCCTCCCTTAGTCTTATAGTTTCACTGCTGCTAGTTTTTCCCATCTTGCCTTCACTGTAAGCTTCACAACAACTTAGTCACGCAACGGAAATAACATTCCTAATTTTGCGTCGTGTATTGTTTTGTACCGTGCTAAAGCGTGCATAAAAGGCACGAACGGAAACTATTTAGGCACGGTACGCCGTGCCTATAAAATCTTTAACTGACGCAGTGCAGGCATGGAAGAAAATTTTTTTTCTGACACGAGCCATATCCATAGGAACTATAATATTTTGTGTCTGAAGAAGTCTAAATACAATTTAATACACAGAAAGGGTTTAAAATGCATCATGTAGAAATTATTGTATTGCAACTTTAATGTTTCTACAAGATATTATAGAATATATTTATAACCGTGCGTAACCGTGCCTAAATTCTGGCAATAAACTGCGCTTAATTGATTAAGTATTGGGTCTTTTATCCGAGGGTATATATACGATCATGAACTTATGAGAGGCGGAAATTGACCGTGCGTAAGGAGTGCCTGAAGGCATTTTACGCACGGTCAATGGAATGTGAAACCGTGCGTAAGCATGCCAAGAAACGGCCTAACCGTGCGTAAACAAGATGGGGTAGCAAATCTTCGAGTTAAGCCCTTCGAGTTAAGCCCCAACCACGCCTTTATAGCCTGCGTAGCAGGCGCTTTTCCCACTTTCGCCCTCCCCCCTAAATAGCGCCTGCTACGCAGGCTACGCCTTTACATAACTGGAGTTAAGACCTCTAGAAAATAGGGGCTTAACTCGAACAAAGTCAAACTTTTTGTTCTTCGAGTTAAGCCCCAACGTTTGAAAGATGTAAACGAGTTACGGTTAATCTGATCTCAAGCAAATTAAATTATCATTTGGATCGCGTTTCGTTCAATCATGGTTCAAAACGTTTTATTTCAGTCGACGAATAATATATATTAGGGAATTTGAGATTGACGTTTACGGCAAACCTCTAACCATACAAACAGCAAACTTCAAATCGTAATTTGATAATTTTGTTAGCTGTTCAACTGTTAGCTGTTCGAAGTTAGAGAAGGTCAAAATAACCGGCGAGGTAAAAAGCGACTGGTCAACAGGCATTTTTGGCCGGTCATTGTCCGTTGATCGGCCGTTATTTTGAGCCCTGGTTACAACTGATAGTGTAATTTAAAAAAAAACACACAACAAACTTATGTGGCTCTAGAGCACCGTTCCTTTGGCTTTGTTGCCAATTTTTAGAGATCCTCTTTAAGTATATCTTTTGTGCAAAACTGTTGAACTGTTCATACCAATTTCTAAGTTGTCAAGTTATAAGCATTAACATAAACTTGAAATGACTGTATTTTGTAAGCAAAACAAAGCGTCATAATTTTGATATTCAAAGTAGTTGGGAAAAGAGCTAAACCCTGCCCGGGATGATATGCATGACCTTTGGTATCCTGGATTAATATAACTGTTTATTACAGTATATTGTTGGCAGACAAGGATTTGAGTTTATAATTTGTAAGTAAACACCTTTAATAGTATGCAAACTTTTTAGAAATGACGGTCATATATCTCAACCCTACCTATTGAATTACATTGAATCATTGTATTTGAAACTATATACATATACGAGAATATTAGCAGGAAACCGGTTGCTATATACCGGTTGATATATACCGGTTGTTACTATATACGAGAATATTAGCAGGAAACCGGTTGCACTACAAGATCATTAAAATTAAAATAAAGTTTTACATGACAGAGAACGGTGCTGGGGAATTGGAGCTGTAAGTAAAGTTTTCCAGTCAATTCCCCATAAGAACTATAAACTAATACTACATAAGGTCAATCATATTGAATATGTTCATTTCGTTTTAACATGATGTTCTCTTGCAAAGAGCACGACTGTAACAACTATAAACATAACGTCATAAATAATGAGAATGTTCGCCAACCCTCTGGGTATTTGAGACGTCATCGCGAGCAGGAAGAAGACTGGAATATTCCATATCACACGGTAAAAAATGGACGCAATTGGAAAGGAATCATTTCGAGCGCCCGAGGCATGGATTTGTAGGAAAGCCTGAGCTGTCATTGTGACGAAATAGGATCGCAACAGTCCCTCTGCATGACTTCCTTGGATAGTACTTGGAACAACACCGCTGGACATTAAGATTGATGTCGCAGTAAAACTCATGAAAAACTGAGCAAAGCCGAGAGCCTGGAAAATCATGTAGGGTGGTGGTTTTGCGGAAAAGGGATTTACTGTTGACCAGATTTCTTGGAGAAATTTCATGAAGGATGCATCTTTATTTTCTCGTGACCAGATGATATAGGTTAGAATTGCAAGTGTGCTGTCAAGTATACTAAACAGTAGACTGAAACGTGCGTTAATTATTCCTTGGGTATAAAATGCTATTAGAATCGCATTGATTATCAACAGTCGACCAACAACAGTTCCAAGCAAAGGTCCGTGGTTTGGTATTTGACTGGATTTATTTCTGGATAAAACGACGTAACATAATCCAATATCAACCAAACCAGCTCCAACAAGAATGAAATATCCTCTGCCACCAGCGGTGAGATCCAGAAGTACAGCCATATTCCAAAGACCAGGGGCCAAGGTCATGCTCAGGCCTCCCATAATGTACGCCATTGTAGCGGATACAAATGTAAAGCGTTGAGTATTGGTCAGCGGTCGTTCAAGTGGTATGGACAACATCTTCTTTATAAGGTCCATTGCGATCAATTGTTGCAGATCTAGAAGGAAAATACAACATGTGGTTAGTGGTTAGTCCTGTCAGTCCTGTGCCTTTCAGCTTTGTGTCTCGTGCTAAATTGTTGAAATATGCAAGCAGTCCTGTGATTATTATAATTTTACTATGTGTTATAATCTATCGCATTAGTGGCATAGGAACAGGCGGAACATAGAGGACACGTGTCCCCCAAGTTTTCTTCAGTGTGCTCTTTTCCCAAGCCAATGAGAAAAGTGCTCTTTTCTAATCCTACCACTCCACCTCTTGAAGTTGCTTCCTACGCCTATGAGTCGCATGTGAGGAGAGCCGAACACCACAGCGTTTCTCAGAGATTTCCAGTGATTTGAAAACTGGATAATTCATCCGCTATGTATAAAGGAAGCTAATGGCGGCACAGTAGATTTGTGATGATAACACCAACATGTGTTGGTGACATGTTAAATGGGGTTCTAATAGTTTCTGTTTATCAATGGGAAAGGACTATAAACATCAACAGTGGCCTTTCTTTTCTCTTAAATTTGCCCGTGAATAACTAATGAGGTCACATATAAGATGGATGCCACAAGTCTCGTTGTCTCCTGTTCTCATCTCATAAATATTCTGGTGGGAACGAGTGAATGTTCAGGTGAGGGTACATCTATTCATATCATTCATATATCTATTCTCATGCATCAGACAAAGAAAATGGCAATAAAATCGTCTCAAAATTTGCAATTGTAAACTTAACGGGCCTTATGATTATGTACATGGAAGAAATATGAAATTTATTTCCGATGTGCGAGGACAATATTGAAAAAAGGTATAAGAGACTTTAATCGATTCGTTTTGTAAAAATGAGAACACCCGGCCTTTTCGAATCTCTCGAATCGAAGATCTGAATTCTTCATATTGTAGCACTTTGGTGGAAACTGCAACGAGTGAAGACAATTCTCATACATCCACAGTCGTAGAGTACTTTCCACGACGGCGAAATTCTTCACGAAAAATTCTGGTCGCACGGATGCACGTGGGGGAATCTTATAAAATATCCCATGCACAATTTTGTTGTCTCTGGCGACACGAAGTTTTAAGGCGAAGCTTAATGTATCCTTACCGCTTTCTCGCATTTCTTCAAGAAAAGGGCTTGTGGAATCAGGCTTCAAGAATATGATAATGATTGCTGTTAGTGTTAATATCGTTGGTTACTTGCACCAGGAGAAATTGTCATATATTAAAATCCACAGGAGGTCGTTTTAGCTTTCAATCTCAATTAATATTACGCAACATAGGAGCAATAAAATCTAGCGCATGTTAATACACCCTTCCGGAAAGTATTCAGAGGCCTTGGCTATAGAGCCTGGTTTTCGTGATTTGAGATATGGAGACTCGTAAGCGTAAGGTTTAGTAAAGTTTTAGGCCCTGTAAAGGCCACAATTTAGTGTATAAAGTTACGTGACTGCACTTCGTTTTCACTCAATGGACTTTGACCATTGACCACTGTAAGTTCTGTATTATTATAAAGTTTTGGTTTCTTAGTTTAATACTGTGTATATATATAATGTGGTAAATACGCCTAGCAATATCAGACTTAATATGAAATCCGATAGCAAATAAAATTCAGCGCATGTTAATACACCCTTCCGCAACAGACTCGTGCGGTGACATGAGTCTGTCACAGGGTCTTAGCTAGAAGACCGTGTTGGCCGAGTTATCGCGGCCAACAATGTAAAAACACGGCTAGATGAAATGAACGCGGCTTCAGTATTTATTTTTGGCCGTGCATGTACGTTCATAAAATAAGGTGTTGCTACTTACAACATACATCATTTCTTTGTAAAATCTACTGTAGTTGTTGAAATTGGTAAAAGTGATCCGTGATGTTTTAATGTTTTGATGGATAATGGGAACCGTATGGTTGTTAAAATGGCTTTAAATGTCCCAAAAGTTGCTAAAATAAGTTATTATAATGTCAGTGCGAAATATGAGCGTATGCTCGCCTTGTATTTGGTTAAAAAGCATATAGAACAACCACAGGTATAGTCTATTGTTGACAAGCATAACTGGAATCATGTTTTTGGCTATTCAAGGCAATTGACAGGGGCACACCCTGGAAATTTAGAAACACGCCCAAGATATAAAATCCTAGCTAAGACCCTGCCGCAGGTCATGCCTGCGTACGTATTAAGAATGCTTTGTCGTTTGTATTTATGCGCGTACTAAAGCAGCGCGTAATTCAACAGATTACACTTGGTCTTGGAAATATTATATATTCTTGCTTTATATGCTTTAGTGTCTTTAGTGAATATTATCATTCAATGAGATGCACATTCATGTTTAATATATCTGTCACCTGTGGTTGTCCTTTTAACTCTTGGTCTTGGCAACAAATGCATTGCTTTTTCTAGTTACATGCACTCATGGCCACAGTGCTCACCAATATCTGGCTCGCTGCGAGTAATAACTGTGCTTTATATAATTTGTACTATTTAGTTCTATTTGCTCTTAATGCCTGCAGCAATCTCTACCTTGCAGATACCCTAGTTGTTAATTTTAATGTCTTGTTCTACATATTCGACTGGAGATAAAAAATAAACAATAAAAGAAGTCTCAAGTTTGTAGAGTACGTGGCAGTGGTGGCACCATGCATCGTATTACAATAGCAGTGGCCATGTTGGTGGTATTCCAAAGAAAAATCTCATATTTCATCAAAGATGGCCGCCGTTTTAATGTTATAATAATAAGTTTTAATCAGTGATATACAACCGTATAAACAACCTACGTTTCCTTTACAGTTTTAAAATCTCATGTGAAAATTGTAAATGCCATAATGACATGAGTCTGTTTGAATGTTGGATGCTGTATATTTAAGAGTGTTCTTAGCTCATGTTCCATAATGGTGCGAATGTCGACTATCTCTTGTCTAATTTATATGTAGACTTAACAAGTAAGACAAAAGCCAATGCCACGAACGTTCTACACCAAATCCCTACGTCCTGATGCTACACCGCATTAATATATAAAATAATATATAACCTTGATTCTTGAAGTCAAAATTTATTAGTTCGTATTATTTACACTTCGGCATTTTCAGCCGGCATGGTTGAGCAACGAATATGTTTCTATACACGCATGCGTTGACTCATTACTTACTGTACGTTGTCTTTTGTGCCAACCGATAAAACCAAACCCTTGATACTTGAATACGGCCAACGATGTTTTCTATAAATGTTGTATTGAGTAACTTAGGAATGACTGTAATGAGGATTAGGCCGATGGAAGGTATCAGTTTACCGTCACCCGCCCACGTGTGTTGTGAAATTTTCATTATTACCTCCGCCAGGAGGTTATGTAATCATCTGGGTTTGCATGTGTGTGTGTTTGTCTGTGAGCACGATAACTCAAGAAATACCAAACATATTCATACGAAATTTTTTGAATGCATTTCCCATCGGCTAAGGAAGAACTGATTAAAATTTGGTTGAATTTGGTTAAAAATTGAACGAGAAATGAACAAAATTTTGTCTTGCTTTTCCCGGTCAATTAAAAAAAACTCACTGAATGCGTAATTAGGACGTGTATAATGTATGCACGCAGTACTAAGACAATAATGAGATGATAAACCTCATTAAGCTTCAGCCTTATTATCTATTGTCTTAGTTGCATTTCACACGACAGGAGTTCAATGGGGGCGGAGGTATGCAGTCTCTGAGTGCCCTCTAGTTTCAATATTTTTTCATTTTTGTCAAATTTGTGTTTCAAAAATGGCTTTCTGTTGAAACTTTTGGCAAATACCGACTTTGTTTATACAGTTAGCGAAGCCACGGCGAAACGGAGTCAAAGACATAGCTGAATCTGATAGCTAGGAAGTTAGCAAAAAGCTCAAGTCAGTCAAGAATCGTCAAAGAGAATCGTTGGATTTTTTCGGTTGAAATTCAAATTTTTATCTTAAAATTTGACAAATTCAAATCGTGAAAAATAATGGGTAATGAATAATGAAAAAAATCCGCATCAACTTCTGAAATCAGTTTAGGTGACGGTATTAAAACTGATACCTTAATTCCATCGGCCTTATAAGCCAAGTCTGTACACAGGCAGCCCATCCCGGGTCTTGATGAAGTTATGTATTAGCATGATATATAAAATCTACTGGCAAGCTGCTCCAATTACTGTTCGGAGTACTCCGGATTTTCGGAACACTAATAGGGAGTTTAAGCTTCACGTTTCCGGGAACAGCAAACGCTGGTTCAAAATTTCTTGGCAAAATTTTCGTCGAACGTTTTGTTTCATTTTTTTCTTGCGTCGAAAGAATAATTATGTATTTCAGTTTTAAAACAGCAAGTTCATTTACTATTATTTGCCAGATACCGTAAAATATTTCTTTGCCTGGCGTTTGCCGTTTGACTTATAACGCGAATCTTAAACTCTCTAATGGAATGGAACTGGGCGAGAGTCATATGACCCGATTTTCGACTTTCGAGTACAAGCGTAAAACTCTCACATCTTGGTAGCAAGTCTGCCAACAAGCCGTCAACAATTGTGTTCGCACTGCTTGTCCCAAGTTGTCAAAAAGTTTGGAACAAGCTGTTAACAACTTGTAACAACCTTGTTGATATGATCAGACTTGTTGCAAGGTTGTTCTAACAAGTCCGACACAGTCATGATATAACAATATTTTTACAACCTTGTGTCGTCAATCTTGTAACATTCTTGTTATATTATGACTGTATCAGACTTGTTAGAACAACCTTGTAACAAGTCTGATAACGCCATCAAGCTTGTTACAAGTTGTTAACAGCTTGTTCCAATCTTGTAACAACAACTGGGAACAAGCAGTGCGAACACAACTTGTCGACAGCTTGTGAACAGATTTGTAACAACTTGTTTGCAGATCTGTAACAACTTGTGACAAACTCGTGTTACAAGAACAGCAAGAAAACCGAGGATAAGTCGTGGGAAATTAAATCGGAATCTGCTTCTAGTAGTTATTGGACAAGAAATGACGCTTTTTTACAGCAACACGAACGAATTTGTAAATCTAGAAAAGGTACATCTAAACAAAGCAACAAAGTGGATTTTCGTATATATTCCAAGTGGAAAGACCTGGAATGGGTCAACTATTATTATTATGTGATCTCCCCCCTAAAAGACATAATCCCTTCAATTGCATTTCTATTGCTACGATTAACAGCCCTATCAATTATTCCTCAACCTTTATAATAACCCCAAATTCTGACATAGATAATTTCTCGAGGAAGATTACTCCTAACACAAACACTGTGACCATGACCAAACATATTAAACAAAATCCTAATTCCTATATCCCAGCTATTCTATCAGCAAATGTGAGAGCAGTAGTAACTAAAGTAGACGAGATCCAGCAAATTGCGGAACTTAACTCTGTTGGCATAACTGAAACCTGGCTGTCTGCAAACATCCCAGACTCCAATGTATATTTATCTCAGGTTATAACCTTTTCCGCCAAGACCGTGCTCATACTACTGGTGGTGGGGTTTGTGCCTATTAGATACAAGATACCATGCAAATTATTAAATGGCTGCGTAGAAGATGACGTTAAATCAATATGGCTGTCAATGAGACCGTATAGACTACCGAGGCAGATAACATCAATCATATTGGGTGTCATATGGCAAATAATAATACAAAAGAAAAATAAATTTAGAAATGTATATGCTTGCTTCTCTATGAAATGTATCAGCTAATCAGCTGTTGTCATTGCGCTAATAATACATAAGGTCAATCATATTGAATATGTTCATTTCATTTTAACACGATGTTCTCTTGCAAAGAGCACGACAGTAACAACTATAAACATAACGTCATAAATAATGAGAATGTTGGCCAATCCTCTGGGTATTTGAGACGTCATCGCCAGCAGGAAGAAAACTGGAATGTTCCATATCACACGGTAAAACACGGAGGCAATTGGAAAGGAATCATTTCGAGCGCCCGAGGCAAGAATTTGTAAGACAGCATGAACTGCCATTGTTACGAAATAGGATCGCAACAGTCCCTCTGTATGACTTCCTTGGATAGTACTTGGAACAACACCGCTGGACATTAAGATTGATGTCGCAGTAAAACTCATGAAAAACTGAGCAAAGCCGAGAGCCTGGAAAATCATGTAGGGTGGTGGTTTTGCGGAAAAGGGATTTACTGTTGACCAGATTTCTTGGAGAAATTTCATAAAGGATGCATCTTTATTTTCTCGTGACCAGATGATATAGGTTTGAATTGAAAGTGTGCTGTCAAGTATACTAAACATTAGACCAAAACGTGCGTTAATTATTCCTTGGGTATAAAATGTTATTAGAATCGCATTGATAATCAACAGTCGACTAACAACAGTTCCAAGCAAAGGTCCGTGGTTTGGTATTTGACTGGATTTATTTCTGGATAAAACCACGTAACATAAGCCAATATCAACCAAACCAGCTCCAGCAAGAATGAAATATCCTCTGCCACCAGCAGCGACATCCAGAAGTACAGCCATATTCCAAAGACCAGGGGTAAAGGTCATACCCAGTCCTGCTATAATGTACGCTATTGTAGCGGATACAAATGTGAAGCGTTGAGTATTGGTCAGCGGTCGTTCAAGTGGTATGGACAACATCTTCTTTATAAGGTCCATTGCGATCAGTTGTTGCAGATCTAGAAGGAAAATACAACACGTGGTTAGCCCTGTGCCTTTCAGCTTTGTGTCTCGTGCTAAATTGTTGAAATATGCATGCAGTCCTGCGATTATAATTTCACCTCAATCGCATAGGAACAATGGGAACATAGAGGACACGTGTCCCCCAAGTTTTCTTCAGTGTGCTCTTTTCCCAAGCCAATGAGAAAAGTGCTCTTTTCTAATCGTACCCCTCCAACTGTCGAAGTTGCTTCCTACGCCTATGAGTCGCATTTGAGGAGAGCCAAACACCACAGCGTTTCTCAGAGATTTCCACTGATTTGAAAACTGGACAGTTCATCCGCTATGTATGAAGGAAGCTAATGGCGGCACAGTAGATTTGTGATGATTACACCAACATGTGTTGGTGACATGTTAAATGAGGTTCTAATAGTTTCTGTTTATCAATGGGAAAGGACTATAAACATCAACAGTGGCCTTTCTTTTCTCTTAAATTTGCCCATGAATAACTAATGAGGTCACACATAAGATGGATGCCACAAGTCTCGTTGTCTCCTGTTTGAAACGTTCTAAAACGTATTAGAAGAGATGTGGAAGCTATATTTTTCCAGTTACATTGTGAAAAACATTGACTTATGCTTGAACACGTCGCGATCCGATTTGCAGAGATTTTGACAATCTCATCTCATAAATATTTTGCTTAAAAATCGGCTGATTAAATTCAGATCAGTGTGGATTTCCGATCTCCTCCTGAAGGTCCATTTGCAATTTTTCCTGCCATTTTCGATACGGTTTTCTTCTTCTGATGGGAACGAGTGAAAGATTTATGAATGTTTAGGTGAGGGTACATCTATTCAAATTCATATCTATTCGTTCACATACATCGGACAAAGAAAATCGCAATAGAAATCGTATCAAGAATTGCAATTGTATACTTAACGGGCCTTATGATGGTGTACGTGTATTTTGGAAGAAGTATGAAATTTATTTACGATGTGCTAGGACAATATTGAAAAAGGTATACAAGAAACTTTAATTGATTCGTTTTGTAAAAATGAGAACACCCGGCCTTTTCGAAGCTCTTTACTCTGAATCTGAATGCTTGATACTGTAACACGTTGGTTGTCACTGGCGACACGAAGTTTTAAGGCGAAGCTTAATGTATGCTTACCGCGCTTTCGTTCATTCATTTCGCTGCGAAATTCTCGCATTTCTTCAAGAAAAGGGCTTGTGGAATCAATTTCCAGCAGAAATAAAAATTAGAAAATTTAAAAGAAATACAGAATTTCTTTTAAATTTTCTAATTTTTATTTCTTTGAGTTTTGTCCCATGAGTACAAGACCTTGTGTTCTTACCCAACATTAATTCAAAGCAATTAGAGCTGTCAAATTACAATACGTTATAGCTAATTTGAATTTGAAAGGGTTCAGTTGTTTTTTATACATATGCACTGTAGAGCAAACTAATGAGTCATATAGACCACTGTCGAGACAGTTTATGGGATATAGACCACCGAAACACTGAGTTTTGATTGGTTGAGTGTATGTGATCATGGTCCAATTGCTCGTAATGCCTGCAGCAATCCCTACCTTGCAGATACCCTAGTTGTTAATTTTAATTTCGTGTTCTTCATATTCGGCTGGAGATCAAAATAAACAATAAAAGAAGTCTCAAGTTTGTATAGTACGTGGCACCATGCAATTCCAACGAAAAAATCTCATGTTTCATCAAAGATGGCCGCCGTTTTAATGTTAATAATAAGTATAAATCAGTGATATACAACTGTATAAACAACCTACGTTTCCTTTACAGTTTTAAAATCTCATGTGAAAATTGTAAATCATTAAATGCCACATAATAACATGAGTCTGTTTGAATGTTGCATGTTGTATATTTAAGAGTGTTCTTAGCTTCTATAATGGTGCGAATGTCGATTATCTCTTGTCTAATTTATCTCTAGGCTTAACAAGTAAGACAAAAGGCAATGCTAAAAATAATTAATATATAACCTTGATTCTTGAAGTCAAAATTTATTAGTTAGTACTATTTACACATCGGCATTTTCAGCCGGCATGGTTGAGCAACGAATATGTTTCTATACACGCACACGTTGACTCATTACTTACTGTACGTTGTCTTTTGTGCCAACCGATAAAACCAAACCTTGATACTTGTCTATACAGCGAACGTTGTTTTGTAAATGTTGTATTAATAGTTGACCTGCATCTAAGGACGTAAACGAGCTTATATTCAGTTATAAAATTTGCATGGTTAAAATCTCAAATTTGATTGGTTACATAAAGGCTATGTGCTAATAAGATGCATAATAGCGACATAAGTGTGGATTTTACGGTTGGATGGTCAGATGAAGATAATTATATAAGGGGCCGACCATTTAACGTTTGAGAGGGGGGCGGGGGGTGATTTTGAAAAATATTTCCTGCAAGGCTATTCTGAACAAAAAAAATACCTGCACTAACAAACTGGGGGGGGGGGGGG
>CACRXK020001983.1:0-47450 GCA_902702795.2 Paramuricea clavata | reverse complement strand
CTGAAGCTCCAACAACAACTGAAGCCCCAACAACGACTGAAGCCTCAACGACAACTGAAGCCCCAACAACAACTGAAGCCTCAACAACAACTGAAGCCCCAACAACAACTGAAGCCTCAACAACAACTGAAGCGCCAACAACAACTGAAGCTCCAGCAACAACTGAAGCCCCAACAACAACTGAAGCCCCAACAACAACTGAAGCCTCAACAACAACTGAAGCCTCAACAACAACTGAAGCCTCAACAACAACTGAAGCCTCGACAACAACTGAAGCCTCGACAACAACTGAAGCCTCGACAACAACTGAAGCCTCAACAACAACTGAAGCCTCAACAACAACTGAAGCCTCAACGACAACTGAAGCCTCAACGACAACTGAAGCCTCAACGACAACTGAAGCCTCAACGACTACTGAAGCCTCAACGACAACTGAAGCCTCAACGACAACTGAAGCCCCAACAACAACTGAAGCCCCAACAACAACTGAAGCCCCAACAACAACTGAAGCCCCAACAACAACTGAAGCCTCAACAACAACTGAAGCCTCAACAACAACTGAAGCCCCAACAACAACTGAAGCAGCAGCAACAACTGAAGCCTTGACAACAACTGAAGCCTCAACAACAACTGCAGTATCACCAACTGAATCCTCAACAACTGATGCAATAACAATTGAAGGCTCAACCACTGAAGCAACTACATCTGAAGCAACAACAACTGAAGCAACAACAACCGAAGCAACAATAAATGAAGCCTCAACCACAATTGAAGCAACAACGACAGAAGCCTCGACAACTCAAGAAACAACAATAGAAGCGACACCAGTAGTAGAAACAACAGCAGCAGAAACGACAACAAGTGAGGCTGTTACAACCCCAGCTCCAAGTACGGTTTAATGTGTTTGTATTTTCAAATAATGATTCAGTTGTCAAAGAACTGCTTAATCTGGTTTTTTTGCAGCCGAGAAACATCAAGCACAGATTATCTTAGATATTTCGTTCCCAGAGTATCTTCAAGATCCAGAGAGTGTGGAGTATATATCGTTTAGAAGCAATTTGGAAAGCCTGGTCAGTTCAAAGTTTCTCAACATTTGAATTTTCTTGAAAATTACTCCACTAAGTTTATTTCAATTTTTTAGATTAGTCAAATGTATTCAAATAACAGTAACTTTGTTCATGTCACGACAAATGGATTCAGGTAAAATTAATTGTTCACCGCTTGGTTTGGAGTATATATATAGACAGTAGTAAACACAAAATAATCACATGCACAAGGATCAGTGGATCACTAAGATATGATTCATATAGCGTGATAAAAAGTAAAGCAATAGAGAAAAGATTTCTTCATGGGAAGTGCTGACCTATGATATTTTCGCATGCGTTAATTAAGGCTCTTTTCCACTCATTGCAAAAACCAACTCGCAAGATCGCCGTGGGTACTTGTATGTAATCAATTAAAACTGTCAAGCATTATGATTGTATGCATGTACTTGCAGCAAGCTTACGAGTTAGTGTTTATACGATTAGTGGAAAGGAGCCTTTAATTTGTTATCACAGCGAATGCAATAATGAGCGAGCGAGTTTCGTTAAAACAAATTATAGAAAAGAGTGAAAGTACAAATGTACAATACAAAATAAAATCACTTCCCATGATTCATGAACAAAGTTGTTTATCTATTCTGAGATAATTCTTTCTTCCATCGAAATACGTGTTAATCTGGATGTTTTAAAAGTTTTTTAGAAGTCATGTGCACGATTGGAAAATTTACACGAGACGTTTTTCTCCCATGCATGTGCGAGAAAACTGTTTCACTATCCAGATTGGCTTGTATGTATTACGAAGTAACGAAGCGAGTTTTCGGATAGGTAAATCCATTTGTAAAACTCAGCATCTATATTATTTCATAATTGAGTCGGTTTTCTTTGAAGTTCCGCGGGCTGTATTTAACATAAATATCGGTCATTAGGCCAACCGTCTAAAAGCACGGGGAGGGTTTTGATATTCAGCAGGGAAGAGCGGGGCTGATGAATTGAATTGAATAGATAATTATGAATAAGTGGGCTGTATATAGATACAGCCCGGAAATGTTGGGCTGTATCCGAATACAGCCCACTGTTCTGGTATTGTACCTGCATGGATACAGACCATGAATTGATAATCCATTGAACTTACACTACAACCACTTCGATTAACATTTCTAACACTATTTCACACAAATGTATTGAAAATATAGTTCAAACTTCAAGCTATCACCTTCGCTCTTGTTAGCTTCGCTTCCTAATTCCTCTTCAGCTTTTTCACGGACTTCCCGACACTCGCTATTAGTTGTATTGGTTGTGACTGTGATTTGTAAAGTTGCCTTCTATTCCAGCATCCCGACAAAGCCTCTTAATTAACTACCCCTCCAAGTGTGTTGTAGCCCACTGGATTTGAAGTGAACCAAACTAAAACACAGAAAATTCAGCTGAAGCTAAAAATGGAAATTAACTACAATAAATGATAAAACTAACTAAATAACTTATTTGTACCTTTATATATATCTGAATCGGAACACTTTCGGTCTTTCGCTATGGCTTCTGAGCTGCATTTCCCCACATATTTCTTGCACAACGAACCAAACATCGACTGGGACACTCTTCATTTATATAGTAATGTTCCACACGCTTTCGCTTCATATTGCGATGCTTTAATTTTCTTTTAAGCCCTCGAACCTCGGCTGTTAATCCTGACAGTGAAAAGTCTCAGACAATTCGTCAAAATGAGGCCAGAAAATTTTACAAAAACATGTAGAAGGACAAAATAAGAATAAATTAACTAGCGTATAGCTGAAAGCCCAGCTCCCTTGGGATCTTCATCTCTTTTTGTACCCATCTGTTCGCTAATTTAGCTCAACAATAAGTCCGCATACCTCCCAGTATTTTCGTTCACAAATTACACTGAACAACAACAATTTCTATAGAAATTATATCTTAAATTATATATTCTTTTGAGAAAACCTCCTCAATCATGAAATAAGTCAGTTAAGGACCTCGAACCTCGGCTGTTAGCCAAATACAGCCTTCGGGCTTCGCCCTCAGGCTGTATCTGGCTAACAGCCTCGGTACTCAGGCTTTAACTCTCACTTACTATATAAGAACCGTGTGCTTCCCTAGCTTGTGAATCTGTTTCATCGTAGTAATGTTGACTTCAATGTGCTATAACTTTTGATTGCATAGCCTTTTTGAACTATATAACGAGGGTAAATTGTCCGACCCTGAACTGCCCATCAATGTGATTTTCCAAGGGATTTAAAGTCATAGTTAAAGTTATAAATTCACTCCTCCCTTCCATATATATACCTCCCACCTTTGGTCAAGCCTTGCCAGCCCGCATGTTTCGTATACATTTGGAAGAAAACGTTTGCCTTCGCCCTCCCCTGCGGCCTGCCTCCCTCCCCCACCTCTCTCCAAGTGAAAATTCCTTAAAAAGGCACCACCGCATGATAGTCTTGTTTTGTTTCTTTCCTGTAGACAAGGAAGTGTTTTTGTTAATTTTACCCTCGAGTTCAAATCAGTGACGAATTTTCCTCTGGCAGAATTGCAGCAAGGTACATCTGATGGAAAACTTGGCGACTTTGCAGTGGTGAAAAACAGCCTTAGTCTTTCAAGTGAAGGTATATCATTCTTATATATTGAAGTGTTGAACCAACGATCTGAACCAAGCCATAGTAATGAAGAATAATTGAACACTAAATTAATTCAGGGGGGTTGGATTTCTGATTTTCATTGCAGGGTCTATCTGAGAAAGAAAAAAAACACTTCGCGTTTCGAGTCTGAAACTTAGCGGCGAGGTTTCACCTCGAAACAATTTTGATATTTTCAGCTCATAGCATAGGCAACCCAGCAAAATGTGTAAAAATGTATTAAACGCTTAAAATACGTATAAAGTTCGTCTCAATTTGCTGTCAAGCGATTTATTTGTGTAGCTCATTATACAGGCAGATTCCGATGTTTACGTCACTGTATTTCAAGGTATATTATGAAAATACAATGACGTAAACATCGGAATCTGCATGTATAATGAGCTACACAAATAGATCGCTTGATATAGCAAATTGAGACAAACTTCACACTTAATGCATTTTTACACATTTTGCTGGGCTGCCTATGCTCATAGTTCTATTTGCATCCATGCATATAACTAAGATTTTTCTTTCGCATTTTAGCTGCCACGTGCGAGTCAAATCCTTGCCATGCAAATGCCACATGTCATGATACTGATATTTTCTACACATGCACGTGTAATTCAAGATATTTTGGTAATGGCCTCGATTGTGAAGGTATGATAAAATCATGGGATTTGCACGCAGAAAAAGGCAACTTAGCAGTCCCTGCTCACACTCCTCGCTTCTAGTTATTCCAACAAGACACTTTTAAACTGTATTATAGTCTTGATACAAAATTCAGTTCTCCAAACATTATTGTTTCACTTCCTTTTACAACAAGTCTGAAGCTCTCTATTAAAGAAAGCAAGTTGAATCAGGATCGCACACAGAGAGGGGGAAGGGGCGGGAGGGACTTTTTGAATGTTATTATCAGTTACTATTTGGCTATTTGGGGCCATATTTCACAATATTACTACCCCCTTGGTGGAAAAAAATGTAACACAACAATCTAAAACAAGCAAACATATATATTTTATATAGAATATTGGACCAAAAGAATATTCGACCAAAATAAGTTAGAAAAATAACAATTTAACTTAACCCATTTAGCATTAAACCCAGCCTCGTACCCCGGCGCAAATAACGTACTAAAAATGGCAACACTACAGTGTTTTAATATAGATCAGTGGCTTAGATGAGTGAGCGCATGGGGGTGCTTGGGAAGTCGTGTCCCTTGCTCCTGGGTACGAGGCTGCATTAAACCCGCTTGCGCCAAACTATAGCGGTAATATGATTTTGCAGTGCCTAAACTTTGCAATAAAATATTTTGAAAAAAACTCAATGTATATAAAGCATATACATCGAGTTGTAAACAATATGAACATTGATCGTGACCAAGTGACAGACATTTTAAGAACACGTTCCAAACAAGACAATGGCCAATGGGAAAAGTATTTTTTCTACGTAAAAATGTTAACACCACCCCTCCCCAACATATAGAGTATTCAATAGAAATTTCAATGACTATACTCCAAGCAAAGAAGCGTGATTTAAAATCAAAATGAGCCCTGGAAAAAATATATTTAATTAATATATTTTCTTGTCACTCTGTATTTATGGGAGACGGTCACAGATGTCTAGGTATGGACAACACATTGCTTAGTCCACGTGCCTTCACCACAGAATACAGAAGCCCAACTTCTTGGTTTTTCCTATGATTTTGGCATAATTCATCATCAAAATGCTGACGCCATGGTCCTAGCCAGTGCGCTTGAGAGAAGCATTCATCACCCTGATAATATTGAAAATGGTGCACGTCCAGGGGTACCCTGATAGCAGAGCCTTATTTCCCTTCGCGTAGAAAATAATTAGGCTTTGCCGTTTTTGTGTTTTTGTTCGTCCAAAATTCTGGACATAGAATAAGAAATGGGCATACTTCGAAACCCGGACCGGACTCGGACTCGGACCCGGACTCGGACTCGAAGAAAATCCGGACTCGAGAAAAACCCGGACCCGGACTCGAAGAAAATCCGGACTCGTGTTTAACAAAACCCGGACTTGACTTTTGAAAACCCGGACTCGAAATAAGGCAAAACCGGATTCAAATCAAGGACTCTGTGTACGAAAATGCAAAGGTTTTTTGGAAAGGTTTAATAATTAGTAACGTGATAAACGATGATCTCATATCTTTATCTCGATATTTTTAATCTTCTGCTGTTAACAAAATAATCACTTAGATATACTGGAACCAAATCATTTAGGCACTTATAAGTTATTAAAAACTAAAATGTATTGATGCACAACGATCTACAATTAGTAGCTAGTACGAGGGTAGCATGTTGATTGTTGATTCTCAAAATAACGTTAACTTGATTTATTGTCAAACTTCATTGTCAGTATCGAGCCGCGGTTGTATGCAAGGCATATGGGGCAATCGACGAACGCACTGCCTAACGAGAGAGTCTCAATATCAAATTTACGCCAACCATCCAACGCGAATTTCACTGTCGGCCGCGGGTGCAGGCTTGCAGCTGTTGCTTTCATTGTGATGTGTTTTCTACTACTTTCGGATAAAGAATAATTGCGGGTGTTCAATTCGTGTTTATGGACTTTATATTAACGAAATAGAGAAAATAAACGTGTTTCCAGGAGCGTCTTGTCCAACTATTTGAGAGCATGTTATAATATCAACTTTATGTCCATCCGCACAACAACGCTCGAATTACTTCACAGTTGGTGTTTAGGCGCGGTTGCCGCGATACCTTCATTGCCTTCAACGAGAGATGTACTTTTCCGGCGTTCTTTTCGATTGGTTGAAGTTATACTTTTGATTGGTTGAAGTCTAGTTATTTTTCGTGTCATTTTGCCGATAGCTAGTGAGGTCGAATATGTTGAGGATATATTTTACCCTTGCCGCCATCGATCACGTTGAGTCTGCTATGCTGAGTCAGATTTCAGTTATTAATTTATGTCTAGGGTAGATTTAGCTACTCGCAGGAGTATGTATTTTACAAATATGTTGTGTATGTTAAATAAATTTTTAAATTAAGTAAGTAAGCAAGTATGTATAAGGCTAAATGATTTGTTTAGGTAGGCTATATAGTGATTGTTTTGTGGGGAACCATATAGTATGATAAGTTGATAACTGATTAGTATCCTCAGATAACGCATAACACTGAGTCACTAGAAGAAAAAAATATCTATATCTTTCGAAACCAAAGCTTATTGCTTTTGAAATAAAGTATTTTATTATATACAAAAGCGAGAAGAGAAAGCCGGGGCACACGCGCAAGAGCACAAATCCATTTATCCGCGAGTTACTACCGATAAAACCTTTGCATTCTCTTGCACAGAGTCCTTGTTTTGAATCCGGTTTTGTCTATTTCGAGTCCGGGTTTTCAGAAGTCAAGTCCGGGTTTTGTTAAACACGAGTCCGGATTTTCTTCGAGTCCGGGTCCGGGTTTTTCTCGAGTCCGGATTTTCTTCGAGTCCGAGTCCGGGTCCGAGTCCGAGTCCGGTCCGGGTTTCGAAGTATGCCGTTTCAGGCAAAGTGTTGGCGAAGCCTAAAATCACAGCGTGATCCGCACTATATAAGTGCGGTTCACGCTGTGATTTTTTTCGTGCGGGTTGTAATGCACTGACAAGTCTATAAGTTGAAATCTGATCCAACTTGCTTGAATTGTAACTCGACACTAGATTATAGAGTAGAATTCACATCACGATAAATATTAATTTTTAATTGCAGTTCTTTTCACGATTTCTTTGAAGATTCAATGCATATTGTTTATATTTATAGAGCGATCTAATTAATTGTGACAATATATACTCACTCCCCCGACCCTAGTAAACAATACGCCATTTTACGCAAAATCCGCGGGTCACGTGACCAGCCCATACCAGGGTATTTCGCTCCCCAAGAGCAAATACCCTGGGAACGAGGTTGGCAAAAAAGTTGTTTTGAGAAACGTTGGAAATTTTGAAGATTACATATATATTAATAAAAAAAGAGTATGTCACCAGAAGATGACATATTCCTCGCGGAAGCATCGCCAATAGCCGACCGAAAAAAATAGTAGAAAATTACCTTATGTGTACTATATTAAAAGAACAAAATATCGATAACTATGTGTGACGTTTCTAAGGGGGGTGGGGGGTGGGGGTGGGGGGTTCCAGAGAAACGAACATATGACGTTTCTCATGGACAAAATCGATATGTGAGGCTTCCCTTACTTCTGGAGATCAAAGTTTGAGGTCCAATTATTTTTAAAGTTTGCAAACTACCCAGCTAATTCTTGGCTGTTGTTTGCAGCCTTGTATGTTGATTAAAATTTAGTTTAGTCCACAATAGTAGATCCTTTCAATGAAGGGAAATTAAAAATAGTATATTTGATTACTTTTACAGCACAGTCAGTACATCGGTAAATTTTTTCGCAATTTGGCCTGGTATTGCACCAGGCCAAATTGAAAAAAACTTTACCGATATCACCAAATTTAAAATCATATTTTTTTGCTCCCAAGGCACATAGGAAACATAATTTAACAATTAACTTTGTTGAAAAATTGCCCCTTTGCGTCTAATTTCGCTTTGAAATGCGTGCGTTTACTGCTCTTGTATGAGGCAAGAGTTCGAAAACATTCGAAGTACTGTAAAATGTAACGAAATCGACAACTTGACCTGGCCTTGAGACCTTGTACTGCCTCAGCACAGCAGGGTTTAAACTGGCTATGAAATATCCTGAATACTTCGTCGAGTTCTCTACCGCCATGTGACCTGTAGTTTAATGTGACACGCGTCTTTGAAAGGGCTTTACTTGACTTTAATCGACGTGTAAGGTATAACTTAGGGACAGGTCATTATTTATGGCGGGGGGTGGCACCGAAGAGAAATGTTTTCCGTGTCAAAAATGTTGCTGACCGGCCAACCATTAAAAAGACAAAAATTTGATTACCCAACCTCAAATATCAATTAAAAAATAACTACCCACCCCTGGCCAAAAACTTAACAAAAGGATACCATTCAGTTGTCATACATGTCCTGATCATTTCAGTGACATGAGTTTGATAACGGCCCGTGAAATTTTCTGCAGTCTAAAGTTTCATGTTGTCTGCACATGTACTTTCTTTGGAAACACAATTTGTTTTGTCAAACTATGATCAAGATAGTGACTCTGATTGATTCACATATTGTATTGACAAATGACTGTTGACATTGCTTTTCAGTCTCCAATATTTCAGTGGGTCATGCTTTGGAAATGACAGTAAATTTTTATTACCCAACCCTTGAGTTGTTTTGTTTTTCATTTACCCAACCTTTTACTTACTCACAATTTTGTTTACCCAACCTTTTTCTCTTCGGTGCCACCCCCCGCCATAAATAATGACCGGTCCCTTAGGTAAGCCAACATTTCTTTGTAATGCAAGCTACATTTTCATATCTTTAATGTGTGAATATTTTTAATTTTGTAAAAAATTAATCGCAATATGTTGTTGGAAAAAGTATCGAGTGCTTCATAATAACACTCAGATCTTGTATACAGATATTCGTATTTTATTTAAAATCTACCCTTTATCACCACTTTTTTTATTCTTTTATGTGAAAGTATACATAATCCTTGACTTAAAAACACGATTATCTACTCGAGGAAAATTGGGCAAAGGGGCGATCTTTGCAGAGAAACTTGACCGTTTGGTGAAATTGGTAGTTCAGAGACCCTATTTTCATTGTAGTATTTCGCGGCAATTTGTTGGCCGATTTCTAGTTTATATTGTAGAACGGGTTCCTAGTAAGTTAAATTAATTGTCTATCCTCTACAGAGTAGTAATAAGCGCGACTCCTTTTTGTTGACGGATGTTGAATTCATTTTAGACTTTTGTTCATAAACAACAACTACACTACCGAGTACTAAATCACTGTCGAAAAGGATATACATATTAAAAACAGGTATATTTGCACTGCGAAATTAAACTGCTGCAACAAAGTTTTTATTTCTACTTTCACGTTCTTATTCCAAAGCAAACACTTCTAAGTTGGAAATGCCTAAAATTGTGAGCGTGGAAACACTAAAGAAACAAGAAAACGACTTCATAACACGAGTAGTTTTGGCAAATTTGATGTTTGTTTTTATAATTCAGTCACGCGATTAACCCGCGCTCACGTGCACTCAACGCTTACGTTTCTCGCGCATGCGTAGACGGAAGTCCACCCTGTTTGCTAGATTAACCAACACCGCGGAAAAACGTCTGCGCATGCACCAAATTATGAAAATATGGCGGGTAATTTGAATATCAATTTCTAAAACAAAAACATGCTTATTAATTGGTCAAAAATTAGCAAAACAAACGAGAAAATATAGCAAATGGGTAGACTAGACATTAATTGAAAGCGTCCTGGCATTTAAAGTATGGAATGAAATATAATTCATGTAAAAAATTGTTGATTTAACGGACACGACTTCGAAAATTTTTGCAAAATTATTCAAAACAAAAATTCAAACTAAAAAGTTAAGAAAACTCTCGAAAAGTTAAGCTTCTTAACCCACTCAAATTGTAGAATAAATCCTAAAGTTTAATTATTGTGAACACGCAAATTTTTATATTTGGCGACACAGTTTTTTTTAAAGAAATGTATCTCAAACGAAAATTCGGAAATTATCGTTGCTTAGTTGATAAACAAAATGTTTCAGACGATAAATTTGTCAACAATCACCTTTAGTTCATGTTCTTGTACAATACAAATTCTTGAACCTTCTGGCTGTATTTATTTCTAGTTTTTAGAATGACATGTTTATTTTTGCGCTTGAAATCTGGCTGTAAAGACGCACAATGAAGTCACTCCTTTTTACCGCCATTTTGAGCCTTCGGAAACGTTCGGAACAGCTTCTCATCAAGTTCGCAATACTATTACAGGTAACGTTGACGCATGCGCAGACGTTTCTCCGCGGTGTTAGATTAACCAGGGAATTTTAAGTTGTCTTCCCAGTGTAATATATTAATATAATACGTGGCGAATTCTTCCCTTTGATAATTCTTATCATTGACTATAATATGATAAAGGGGTTTTGAAAGCTGCCGCTTTTACCCTTTGGCAACACAACAACAACAACAACAACAACAACAACAACAACAACAACAACAACAACAACAACAACAACAACAACAACACCTTTATTTTTACACTCCTTAATTACAATAATAAATATTTACAAAGGTAATATATATATATATATGATGAGCAATTAATAAATATTATTCATAAATAAAATCAATTGGTGGCTAAATTAACCATAAGGTTATCATGTCAGCCATCAATCTATTACAAGTTGACATTTAATACAATGAACTATGTCGTCACGATTCCGCAGTGTTCCGATGATTCGTTATCAAAGAGATAATTAAGGAAAATTGGAGATAAAATTTAAAAGAATAATCATTTAACTTTCATATTGTTCGAATAATATATATTCTTTAACTTTTTTTTTGAGAAGGAGAAAGCATTCAGGAACTTAAACGATGATGGAATATTTTGCCAAATACTACATACAGCAAACGAAATGGTTTTCTTTCCAATATTTGTTTTTACAAGTGGTTTATAAAAGTTTTGGTTTTGTGCATACCTTGTATTGTAAGAATGCACATCGGTTACAAATCTAAACCAGTTGTCAAAACTAGATGGCAACTGGTTTGTATGCCATAATTGAGCAAATTGAAGAGCATGAAGTTTGAATACATCATCAACTGACAAAAAGTTTAGCAGATTCAGTAATGGCAGAGCACTTTCAGTGTTCTTACCATATACTTTGGCAAAAAACATTAGCCTAACTATTCTATTTTGTTTTGTTTGTAGTTTATTAAGATGTGAATAATATGTATTACCCCATGCTAAAATTGCATAGGATATATAAGGGTAACAAAGAGTATAGTAAATTTGCTTAAGTTGATTCAGAGAAAGATAATGCCTTAATTTAGTAATTATACCAGTACATTTTGCTAGGCGCGAGCAAATATAAGATACATGGTTTTTCCATGATAAAGTGCTATCAATGAATACACCTAAATACTTTATATAGTTTTTCCTTTCGATCACATGGATTGAGTTATTTGTACCTTTCAATGTTATCGTTATGTTTAATTGTCTTTTATATGGTGATTTAACAATCATAAAGTTTGTTTTCTTAAAATTAATTGATAATTTATTGATGTCACACCATCTCTTTACTTCATCTATTTCAGAATTTATTAGTTTTTCTAACTCAGCACCATTATTTGATGAAGCAAAAATATTTGTGTCATCTGCAAAAATCCTAAAATTCAAATTTTTGGTACAGTTTGGAAGATCATTAATATATATTAGGAATAATAAAGGACCAAGGGTACTAAGCTAGAAGCTAAAAACCTTTCTTACAGTTAATAGACATACCATGAATCAGTACTGCCTCGATGTTTTCTTTCATATTATTGTAAAAATATAGTACAGTTATTCGATCGTAGTTAGGGTGATTCACAATAATATCTATACTGAAATACAAATGCATATAAAACTCAAAATTTATCATTGATATAATATGTATTTGTATTGGAATTATTAGCAAGAACATTTTTGGTTCAATGATAGTGAAGTATTTTCACCAAGTAAGATTTTCTCCTTCCTTGTGTTCCTGACAACATGTAAGCAAGGTTGTTGTTGTGGAATTTCTCCAATTATCATTTGAAGTAATTCATTAATATTCTCCCCAGTCTTCGCGCTCGTTTCGATACAGCTAATGTTCATCATTTCAGCTTTGATAAGGGCTTCTTCGTACGGCACCTATATATATATCGAAGAGAACTGTTTTCTAATGAAAAACTGTTGAATGTGCTTGTCGTTCGTATCCAAGTGGTTTCTTTGACAATAAAATATTATTATTAACAACAATCTATATTGTTTAAAATTAATTTCAAGCATGCATTAACTTATTTTTAACACTTAAAGTAGAATAAAGATAATCTGAGATGATATATCCTGATGGCTTTTGAAATTCACTACATGGAACCAATTTTATTACATGGAACCAATTTTGAAATCTTTTTTTGAAATTTTTCTCAATAACTTTTTTTGCGTAGCATGTATAATCAGTTGCGCTGACTATATTTAAGGGTAATGATATATTGATTTACTCTACAATTTAATCGTGTGCAAATGCTTAACTATTTTATAGTTTTCTTTAACTTTTCTAAGTTCGGTATTCGACAATTTTTCAAGAAATGTTCACAAGCCTCCTGGTCTAAAACGATAATTTTTAATTTAAATTCTTTTTAGATTTCTTTTTAGATTTTAAATGTTAGAAAACTTTTTATTAATGTCCAAACTACCCGTCTAGTGTATTTTTTTGTTTGTTTCACTTACCTTAAATAATTAAATAGCCATGTTTTTGTTTACAGTTTGGCATTTAAATTCCTCGCCATTTTTTCTAGTACACGCGCATGCGCAGACGTTTTTATTTAGCAGTCCCTCCACCCTTTCAATGTTGAAATGCCAACATGAGCTCCTCCTTTGAATTTACTATATGAGTAAATTCTTTCGTTGTGTGTGTTTAAAAACACGTCCGAATTTATCATTATAGATTTTCATGATTTTCAAAAGAAAAGTTTAAAAAAGTTTTAAAAAAGTTTTAAAAAGAAAAGTTTAAAAAGTTAGATTTTCAAAAAAGTTTAAAAAGTTAGATTAGGGTTAGGATTAGGGGTTAGTGTTAGGGGTTAGATGCCGCGAATTTATCATTATGATAAATTCAAAATGTGCTGCGAATTTATCATAATGATAAATTCGGACGTGTTTAAGAATTTACTCGTGTAGTAAATTCAAAGGTGGGGCTCATGCTGTGAAATGCTAATACATTGGTTAAGGCAAAGCTTTGTGAAATACATTATCAATATTGCATGGGGGTACGGGGGGATCCAAACATGCCAATATGTCCATATGAACATTCACAGTATTTAGTTTTCAGCTAATTGTCCACGTACTTTTTGCGGCATGATTGTAGCTGTTCAATTTCACTTTCTATTATTGTATTTGAATGCGTATGGTGCATATCACCACAGATTGAAATTTTAATTCAATTATATTTGATTGAATAATTGAAACTATACAAACATGCGCATGAGCAAAACGGAATCCACCGCCACTTTAAAATCAATTACCTGCCGTTTCGTCTCTTCATCGCTTTTATTTCCTATCAATATAATAATAACGTTGTTTCCTCTTTCTGACCGGATCTTTAACATCCAGTTGCTGACATCTGTGAGGGTAGGACAATTAATAATTATCGAGAATTATCATAGTGGAAGTTTGCCCACTATCTATCAAACCTCAAACCTGAGACGGGGTGGCTCCCTACAGTTTTTGAAATATGACAAAATTGTGATTTAGATTTAATTGTTTGAAGAGAGGTTTCTTGTTAGAAGACAAAAATTGTACCACATATATTGAGCAATCTTCTAAGAGTTGAAAATTGTTCACAAAAATGACGTCATAACCGTTGCTATGGTAACAATGACGTTTCAATATGGCCGACATTTTACCTTTTAACACATTTTACTCGAAAAAAGGCCGGTTACCCCCATTTTTTATTTCGTGAAACGTTTTCATTCAGAAAAATGAATGATGTGAACAAGTTTAAAAAAATTCTGTTGATCCAAAAAATATTTATCATGAAAAATCACGTTTTTATTTTTTAAAAATTCTGATCTACATAATTTTTTTAAACTTGTTCATATCATTCATTTTTCTAAATGAAAACGTTTCACGAAATAAAAAATGGGGGTAACCGGCCTTTTTTTCGATTAAAATGTGTTAAAAGGTAAAATGTCGGCCATATTGAAACGTCATTGTTACCATAGCAATAGCCTGCGTGCAGGCCCAAGGGAACTTGATAGTGGGCCTGCAACCATCACCCCATGTTTTCGATTTTCGCCGGCCGAACCGCCGGCTAAATTCCCATTGGCTAGCTGAGGCGATCGGTAATTAATTAACCTAGCCCATTGTGCAGGCACAAGGGAACTGTGATTCATCACAAAGGCATAGACAAAGGCTCTCGATAAGCTTAAAATTTGAAAATTGATCACTTTTTTCGATTACAAATGGAACAAGAACAGACTGTTTATTGTTTACTTGAAGGAAGACATGTTTTTGCCGTTATGCCAATGGGGATTGCTTGTCGTGAGGTGTTGGAATAGCAACATTACGACTGGGGTAAACTATAGTAACCTTTACTTGAGTTTCATTAATTTCAAACAGACTTCAGTTGATACGTTATATGTTCTCACTTCCTCAAGAAAATTATCTTTTGGTTGATGTTGAGATGCAGTTGCATGTAAGGACTGTAAGCCTATTCGAAACACTTTGCGATTTACAAGGCTTCGCTGAGAGAGCGAAACAGAAGGCGGTATTAAATTGCCGTTTGAAACGAAACGATCTGGTCTCGGAACGCTCTCTTCTTTTGTAGAGTTCTTTACCAAATGAAATAAATTTCGTACTTTCCGCCGCCAACAAGAATTGCACACACGATCTGATAAGTGGGACAATTTATTTATAACAATGCCAATGGCGACAGCGAAGCACACATAATATAAATCCTAATGTGGTCGCACGACTTCCCTCATGATTTGAAGTTTGAGACTGGTTTTCTGTTGAAATTCGTCCTAATTTGCCTGTTCCGATTTTAGTTGAAAATGAGCACTTGCAAATTTGGCAATTACTGACTGCGTTGCTTGCTTTTTTTGGAGTTAAAACGCAGCCATTTACACATTGTTTATTAGTGTTCTGAATAAGCAGAGAAAACCCCGCAACATTTTAATGCGAGTTTGTTTGTTAATATTTGGGTGCTGTCATTGGTTCTTTTTTGACAATTGACGCGCGAATGAGGCGTGTTATGAAAAGGGGCGTATTTCAAAATACCGGGCGATGGTTGCAGGCCCACTATCAAGTTCCCTTGGGCCTGCACGCAGGCTACCATAGCAACGGTAATGACGTCATTTTTGTGAACAATTCTCAACTCTTAGAAGATTTTTATCAATAAACTTTTTGATATAGATTTAGACAAATATGATAGCGATAACAAATTTATTAAAGGACGAAAAAAAAAAAAAAAAAATCTGCGAAAGATTTCGAAGAAACCGTGGTTAAAGAAGGGATTTTACAAAAGAAAACTCAAATAAAGGCGCATAGAAAGGAAGTTATCGATATCTATGAGGAAATAAAGAGGAAATCTTCAACACTGAGGTACATATGCATTTTACGTGTCATGAACAGGCTCAATAAGGATTTGTATCAACGCGTAATGACGATTCATACGCGAAAAATATCTAGAATGCTATCAAAAGCAACCAATGTTGATGAACATATTAAAAACATTTCTTCGTTTAAACTAACATTCTTCCAAAAGCTCGTGCTATGCAGAGGCTTAAACTTTGCCATTCCTAGACCTGTGTCAGCGAAGGATATACAAGCATCCTTTGAAAGTGCGTACCGAACACTTGAGCACAACTTAGATGAGGATAAGAAAGAACTAACTGTAGCAACGTTACGATCAATTGCTCTGAACTATATTGAACGGAGAAATACATCACCGCCAAAGACGTTGCTTCGATCGATAAACCAACTTAAGAAACGAGACGATATCGTTATCACTAAACCAGATAAAGGAACAGGGGTTGTCGTAATGGATAAGTCCGAATACACCAAGTTGCTAAACGAAGCATCGATCAACAACACGGAAAAGTTCAAGAGCGTGAGTTTGGAAAGACCAAAGTCGAGAGGAAGACCTGTCAAACATTACCAGCCCCTACTTAGAAAAGAAAAAGAGCTCGAGACCGCCTTTAGAAAGATCCTACCCAAAGAAATAGCTGACTCGATTTGCCCAAAAGGTTCCCGCCTCGCACACCTTTACGGTTTACCTAAGACCCATAAACCTCAGCTAGCAATGCGACCAATACTATCAGCAACGGGAACTTACAATTTCAAGCTAACCAAGTGGTTGGATGAGAAATTGAAATTCCTTTCGATTAACAAGTACACCGTTTCCGACCCACTAAAGTTTGCTGAGGAGATACGTGAGAAACAAATGGTTGAGAGTGACATTCTAGTATCGTATGACGTTGCATCGCTTTTCACCAATGTACCAGTTGATGAAACGATCCAAATTCGTGCCGACAAAGCGTTTGAGAAAGAATGGTTCAACCGGAAATACAACCTAAAGCTTGAGAAATTTGAACTTGTCGAACTCTTGAAGTTAGCAGTTAAACATCAGCTATTCCAAATCGACGGTAAGTTATACGAGCAAGTCGACGGAGTTGCAATGGGCTCCCCACTTGGTCCACTCATGGCGAACGCGTTCATGTGTTCAACTGAGGAAAAGCTGGTAGAACGCAACCTGATGCCTTCCTTATACCACCGGTTTGTTGATGATTCCATCACATCGCAAAGCAACATTGCTTCCGCAGAAGCATTCCTATCCACCCTCAACAGTCTGCATCCATCCCTTCAGTTCACTATGGAATTAGAGACCGATGGTGTATTACCTTTCCTGGGCACAACCCTAATTAATAAGAACGGTCGAGTAGAAACGAAAGTCTACATCAAGCCAACAAACACTGGCCTTATGTTACATTATGATAGTCATGTAGACGTGAGGTATAAGAAATCGCTCGTCCTGACCATGCTCAATCGTGCATTCCGCCTATCATCATCGTGGAAGCTCTTCACCGAGGAATGTGAACGCCTGAAGAAAACCTTTGTTCGTCTCAGATATCCTATATCCCTGCTTGACAACATCATAACGAAGTACACTGAACAGAAACGCGAAAGCGACGATCATCCAGCCGAGGAAAGAAACATCAAGGAAAACGTGGTACGTGTAATGCTACCATTTAAAGACCAGAAATCAGCAGACTCGGTGAGGCGACAGCTGCGTAACCTCAGCAAGACCATCGGTAGACAAATACAACCGGTCTACACAAGCAGAAAGATTGCCGCAGACTTCCCAGCAGCAGAAACGAAACCACCCCTTGTGAATCAGCAATGTGTTGTTTATTTATTCAAATGTGATCTGTGCGACGCAGATTATGTCGGTTACACTTGCTGACACTTACATCAACGCATTGATGAACACAAGTCATCGGTTGTCGGAGAACATATGGTTCAACAGCATGGCGAGGACGCAAAGAACATCGGGAAAAACTTTAAGGTATTGAGAAAATGTCGGGGAAAGTTCGAGTGTTTACTCTATGAAATGTTATTTATTAAAGATCTTAAACCTAGTTTAAACAAACAATCGGACTCGATACGCTCAAAACTATTTACTTAACATTCTATATTAGCATAATTGTTCGTCTAGTGTTGTTTTATTGTTTGTTTAATTGTTTGTTATCAATTTATATCTAATTATGTTAATTAAGTTTAAAATTGCAACTATCATGTATGACGAATTAGTTTGCTTGCGCAATTATGTAAAAGCTATTTATATTAATTTAATCGTTTTCTGTTATAATTTGAACTTGAAAATGAGGTCAAGATGACTTCGAAACGTCGTTCTTTAATAAATTTGTTATCGCTATCATATTTGTCTAAATCTTAGAAGATTGCTCAATATATGTGGTACAATTTTTGTCTTCTAACAAGAAACCTCTCTTCAAAAAATTAAATCTAAATCACGATTTTGTCATATTTCAAAAACTGTATTGAGCCACCTAAGGTGGTCCACTACTAAAAATTTGACTTATTTTGAAATTAGTGAATTTTTAAAATACACATATTTATATACTATAAACTGTTGTTAACTCATATGTGTGGGTTTTTATTCCGTAAAAAAAGCTTGAAATCCAAGAAAATGAGAAAATTCCTAAGCCTTTGGCATATTTTTGCCCTAACAACGCCCTTAGCAACGGCTGTTTTGGTCGTAAAAACCGAATAAAAACCACTGAGCTATACTATATTACTGGAGGACCTGCTCGGCATCAACAAGTGAAGCCAAAAACACGGCAGATCTTACGCCATTGCCATGACTACTGGTCCCTAGATTCATGGCAACTACCACTGTCCCAACCGCGGTCCTAAGCTTTCGACGATGTACTTCACCCCCCTGGTTTCAGCACAGATTTCGCTTGTTTTTGAGGTAAAAATCGCACTGAAAATCTTGACATTTTTCTCCTATAACTTGGTTGATTTACAACGTCGAGGATCCTGCCTTTTTGCGCCGCTCGTAGATGTATGAGATGTACAAGAAGAATATTTTTATTCACCGGTAAGAATTTTATATATTCTAGAACATTTGAAGCAGATTAGCAGAAGTACAAACTACAAAGTTTATACTACGAACATAAAAGCATATGGACAGCAAGTTAATAGCAGACATAACCTGTATTAAATGGTTGGCAATTCTGTAAATTTTATTGTTCTTTTGATTTGGCACTAGCCTCGGTTCTCTGTCTGCACACTTGTATTTATTTAGTATTTTAGTATATTAAATTTTCCTTGACAAACTTTGAGTGATATCCTTGCCAGGTTCTTGCCAGCAGTTGTTTATAATTACTGTGTAGTTATGTTAAATCTCACTTACACAACATGCAGACAAGTGAACAAATGCCTTGCTAGCTATAGGCCAAAGACATCAGGTTCAAACCATTCAATACCCATTGCAATCAAGCAGTTACCATAAACTATAGCTTTTGGCTGGCCATGACATATTTGATAGGGGCCGGTTGTATCAAGCCTGTTTAGCTTAACAGGTGGGAAATTTGTCGTCGCTGACCAAAAAATTGCGGGCAGAAACAAAGCTCATTGCATTTACATTCAAAACAAAGCAGAAAGTTAGCAAGAAGCTGTTTTAGCTGACGATTTTTTGCTTTCCATTCAACAATTTACAAATTATTGGTTATTCTTTTAAAAGTCGATCATGAATTCTTTGTTTTGGGATGATTGTTTTGTAATCGCGTGATTGGAAAAAGTTAATATGGCGACGTGAACATGGGAGTAAACACCGTAACGTCGATCTACGGCTTGTTTAAAATCGTAATAAAAGAAGAAAGACGTGATTTGAGAATGAAATGTAAGTTGAAATTAACTTTATATGCCTCAAATTTTCCATCCTATGTTTCTTAATGAAACTTCAGTTGTCTAAGTTCAAAATACAAGCTCGCGAAATTTGACAAATTTTGAAAATATGTAAAAATAGCTTGACTTTGAATTGTACTTTCTCAAAAATAGCCCGTGGCCTCAATTTCAAATATAGCTAAATGAAAAGAAAAAACTTTTCGGCGTTTGTAGGTATCAAACATATTTCGTCAGGAAAATAGGGGCTCACAATGTTTTAGTTCAGTCTTTGAGACCCAGTTGCTTCGCACGTGTTGTGGTCAAATTTTTGCCAAGAATCAAAGGCCGAAATGTGAACTTCCTTCGTCAAAACCGCTTCGAGAAGGGTCTAGTTTGAAAATTTAGCTATTAATTTCGATTTCGTGAGCATATTTTGGTTACACGTTAAATATTTTTGTACTTGATGAGATTCAAAATTTGTTGTATATTCAAGCCCGGCTTTAGTGTAATTTTGGTGATGACCGGAACAGAAATAAAGATATTTTAAAACTGGCCGTGGCCTCACGATAAAACTTTCTACAATTGTTCTCTGTTTCATGTACTTTTATTTGATATCTTAGGTATAAGCGTAAAAATAGGGGCTCATACAGTTTGAGAGGTTGTAAAATGCATGACTTGCCTCTATTTTCATGTAAACATTCGAAATTCTTCGACAGCAAAGTAGCAACTGTTTCAGATCGAATGCACACGGACAGCCCACCAGAGACAATGGCAGGGTACTGAAATAGAACGTCACTAAAAAATTCTGTATGATTAATTTAGATCATGTCCATTTTCAACATAAAACAGTCATTTATTTTGTACAAACATTTGGCAATATTTGCACGATTGTGCCTTTTTGTAAACACGCGTTGCGTGTATTCCACTCAATTGCGTGACTCATTTTGCTCGCGCATGCTCAGACAAATTTCCCACCTGTTGTTTAGCTTAATTTCTCGTGAGTCGTGAATCAGTCAACTTAACTATTCTGCACTGAATATGTAGTAAGTTGTAAACATTATCATTCTATTAAGGTTCAAAACTTTTAGTTTGGTTGTTGAATGAATTTTTATTTTTTTATTTTAAAAATTTTCCCCATGTACAATAAATTTATGTGTAGTATATTTACAATAATTGTAGAGTGCGGGCTAGAGACCTACTAGAAATCTTAGTAGACTTTTTATTTAGGTCTCTAGTTATGCTAGTTTGTATTGTGTTATGTAATAAATTATTTACAGTCAATCACAATATTAAAGGAATATATATATATTTACAAGAGAGAAAAAGAAGAGAAATTGTTCTTATTATAGAAGTGCTCTAGTTATGCTAGTTTTGTATTGTGTGATGTAATAAATTATTTACAGTCAATCACAATATTAAAGGAATATATATTATATTTACAAGAGAGAAAAAGAAGAGAAATTGTTCTTATTATAGAAGTGATATCTGAAGTGAATACCAATGTTGTAGATGCATTTGGGTTCTTATAAGAATTAGACTACAATATACTATTAAATTGGTCATAGCAGAATGTTTTATAGCATATCTTATACATTGTATAGTAAAAAATATTGTTTAATTTGCTTTTTGAAAGTGCTGTAGAAATTTATATCTATAAATTTTGTTTCTAATGAATTCCATACGTCAACTCCTTTATTTGAGAGAGTGTGTTCTACATAATTTGTTCTTTTATAACATTTGTGAAGGTTTGATGCAGTTCGCGTGTTATATTGATGAATTTGGTTGTTTGTCACAAAATAATCTTTAAAAAATTCTGGTAAATTATTAAGATGGTGGTATCGAAACATAAATAAAGCAGTTAAATAGTCGTTGATTTTGAAGATGTTGAGGATATTTAAATCTTTGAAAATTGGTTCACTGTGATCAAAGTAAGATTTGAATGCCATTAAACGCACTGTTTTTTTTTGTATATTCATTATTTTTTGAATTCTGTTTTTGTAAGTATTACCCCATGTTAGGTTGCCGTAAATCAAGTATGGATAGACTAATGCATAGTATATCAGTTTTACAGTATTTCGGTTCACGAAATGTCGTATTTTAGCTATTATACCAGCAGCTCTAATTAATTTCTTTGCTACCTTAGCTATATGATCTTTCCAGGTCAAACATTCGTCAATGACAATACCAAGGAATACTGTATTTTTAACTTGTTCAATATTATTACCATTAATGTTAATTTTAATGTCTTGCTTTGGTTTTTTATTTGAAGATCGGAATAATATTACTTTTGTTTTTGTAGTATTTAGAGATAACTTATTCGCATTTAACCATTCAGCAACTTTATCAATTTCAATTTGCATAATCTTATTAAGTGTTTTTAGACACTTGTTACTATAGAATATATTAGTGTCATCTGCAAATAATATAAATGAAATTAATTTGCTACAATTTTCAATATCATTGATATAGAGAAGAAATAAAATTGGTCCAAGAATTGACCCCTGTGGGACACCACTTTTAATTATCATTGCTTTTGATTTAACTTGGTTATATTTAACAATCTGTTTTCTGTTTTTTAAGTAATCTTCAAACCACTGTCTTGTTATTCCGCGTTTACCATAGTGTTCTAGTTTTTGAATCAGAATCTTGTGATTAATTGTGTCAAAGGCTTTTGACAAGTCGAGGAAGATACCTATTGTGTATTCTCCTTTATCGATTGCTTGGGTGATTTTGTCAACAAGTTCAATGATTGCAAGTTCAGTAGATCTATTTTCCCTAAAACCATACTGATTTTGTGTTAATATTTTATTTTTTTTCTTTGTGGCTAATTAACCTCTTATACATAAGCTTTTCCAATAATTTAGAAAAACAAGTGAGAACAGATATAGGCCGATAATTCGTAAATTCATTGTTTTCGTTTGCTTTGAAAATAGGGGTAACTAGAGCTATTTTTAGATCATCAGGAATAGTTCCAGAAAGAAAAGTCAAGTTAAATATGTGTGAAAGTGGTTCAGAAATTTCTGTAGCAATCGCTTTGATTACCTGTGAGATATTTATCAAAATTTGTTGTGCTATTCGAAAGTTTTTTCGCAAGTCCTGGGCCAATATTTACAAAATAATCATTGAATCTATTTGCAATTGATTTTGGATCGGTAATTTTTTCTCCAAGACTATTTCCAATAAATTCCTTTGGTAACATACTACTTTTTATTTCGATTCGTAATTTCATTTAATGTTTTCCATAGTACCTTTGTATCATGTTTATATTTTATTAACTGTTCTTCGTAATGTTTCTTTTTTGCCGCTCTTATCATATGATTTAGTTTATTTTTATATTGTTTGTATATTTTTTCCTTTTTTCTGTAGGGCATTGAAGGTATTTTTTATATAACTTGTTCTTTTGCTTAACTGATTTTGCAATACATTTTGTCATCCATGGGCTTCGGGTTTTGTCAATATTTCTTTTTACTACTTTTCTTCTTAATGGAAAGTTTTTTTCATAGGCTATTGAAAGTAAGTTAAAGAATTCATTGCATGACTCTGCCGTGTTGTTTTTAGAATCTATAGACTTGCTTTCTATTTTGAGCTTAACCAATGTTTAATATAATTAAGCTAAACTGACTTGATACGACCGGCTCCAGGTATATTTATTAATGCAGCTTAGCCATACGTATTAGAATACAAGCCCAGGGCCGGCTTATATTCAGAGGTTTCCAATACTCATCTCGCCCAACATAGTTTGTTAGAGTTCTATAAATCCCACAGTCATTAGAGGTAACATAGGAATGAAAGGTGCACAGTATGTGTGCCAGTCACCTTGGCATTGACCAACATTATGCTCTGACAATTAACCTAAATTGGTTGATGACATGTTTGAGAGCAGTTTCAGGTTTCAGTGGTGGTGTCTCCAGTATTGGAGTAGAGTTCAACATTTCAGTTAGACATATTATTTGTGATTGTTGTGAACCTTCTCTCTTAGATCTGCAAGATCATTTGTGATATAATGTAATTAAATGTAAAATGAAACTTTGGGGAGTTAAGAAATACAATTAATTGACAAGACTGTCCCCCTGACAAGTAAAATTGCCAGGCATTAGACTGTCTGAGAGTAAAATAATAAGCTTGGGTGCAATTAACTGCTGTATGCTTTAAAGTTGGTTGCAAGCTAGGGCTTATAAATGCCAGAACTCATATGTGAAAAATGCTTGAATCAATTTATTTGACCTGTAATGAACCCATTTTTAATCCTTTAAGTGGCAATGCGCTAGGGCTACAATATGTTACTCTGTCTAATGCCAGACGATTTTACTCGTCAAGTGGAGAGTGCTGCCAGTCAATGGGTTCAATTGCATTGCACCCTACTTTATATGTTAGTGTTACTTTGTCTAACACCAATGCTCAATGGGTTAACATATAAATAATGTCTAACTACTCTACAGTAAATTTCCCTGTAATTGGAGCCTGGTATATGAGACTTACTATTTCTTCAAAGTGTGTTCTAATGATACGTTTACCCTATTTCCCCAACCCCAAGAAATAACACAACAATTTCAACGTTTCTAATAAGGTTGCTGGTTGCTGCACCCGACTAGAAGAATGCTTGCCGCCCACCTTAACTTTATTTCCTTTTTTCTCCTATTTAATACAACACATCCCTGTGTAATGTTCTCGGCTATCTAATCGCTAAACGTTACAAATACTACTAAGTGAGCCTGCTGCCCGCCAGGAAAAACCACTGTGGGGAAACCTGGACCCTCCCGAATGCAGATTCAGGCTCTAAATAACAATCTCGAGGGTGTAAGATTGACCAACGTACAAGCATTAGCTAACAACATTAAACTCTAAATAATCTGTTTACGACCTATGTAAGCATTCCCAAGAACCTAAACCTTTGGTAAATTTTGCTGGTGAAATGCTGCTTGTAAAAAATTTTGTGTGTGTTGATGCAGTGCCAGACTAGAATGAGCTGCCCAAATCATGTGACCACTTTGCCGCCCTGCCAATGAACATGGCAGTCACGTGTTTGATGAACCGTGGAAACATCAATTTTCTGCTAATCTGCGAACCGCAGAAAATAACATGTTTACCCCATTTCCCCAACCCAAAGAAATAACACAACAATTTCAACGTTTCTAATAAGGTTGCTGGCTGCTGCACCCGACTAGACTTGGATAAAGTTAGAAAGGGTCAGAGCATGGAAATTCAAACCCCTAGTGCCTTGGAAACCTGTAGGCGATTGTCGAGTGAATCTTCTACGCAACCGTCCTTGGCTGTATCAGACTTCCATCTGCCATGTCGTTTCCAACAGCGGTCGGACACTTGGGCATTGGCTGCTTTGGTAGCCCACCCTGATCTGAATGAGTGCAAGGAAATGTTGGCGTCTCCCTCATATGAACTCCTGCAGTCTGCCGATGATAGATTCCCGTGCTCTAGTTTGACTAAGGGGTTTGTTTCGGTCGATTAGCTTGTACCCTGCTTTGGTATGGGTTACCGGCCTGAATAAAAAATTTTCACTGTGATCTAAACTGATGGAAGCATTAAGTACTGGGCAGGTAATTTTGTTCGACCTATGAATGACCAGTTCATTGCCTTTCCTGTATTGGTCTGTTTTGCTTTTTCTTATTGTTAGTTGCAAATGAGTGTCGCAGATGACCACATCTTGAATTTTGAGGTCTGCAATCTCGTTGTACCTAAGAAACCCAGCGAACAATAGCAATGCCATAGAGATGTCTCTACGCACTGTGAGTGTGTCACAACCCTGATACTTTGTACAACACTCCTCTAGCGCCTCACTGGTAACAGGAGCCTTTTTGGAAACTGGTTTGGCATGCTCTCTTTTGGCACCCTCCACCAAATTTTGAAGAAATTTGTTTTCCATGGGGTTATGTATACCTGCAATATCATGAACCCATTTAAGGGCACAATAACTAGATTGAATAACTGAGGATGATTTGTAAGTAGAGGATAAATGCGATATGAACAGCGAAACATCTATAACCGATGCCGGAAAAACATTGAAACTTTTAACTCTAGCGAATTCTATCCATCTACGTAAACTATATGTATAGTTTGTGACAGTTCCCTCTGCTTTAGCATGAAGAGCTGTTTTCTTAAGTAACTCAAACAGGTGTGTTTCTCCACTGGATAACGTCTTTTGCTGTAATTCTTTCCAAAACCCCTGGTCGAACGAGTTTAAGCCTGTGAAAACAAAGAAAGCATATAGGTATACTAAAATAGCATAAATTGGGACTCGCGAGTGCCAATATCTAACAGATCCGACCCATTCCTGCACAAAAATATTGCCAATGCTTAACGAAAACCCGATGTCAAGAACGGGGGACTGAGCCATTAACGAATTCACTTTCTTTCTGGGACTATCCGCCGGTGGGAATCCCCTGAAATTATTCTGTAATACCCTGAGATTACTACCACCTGTGGGAAAATAGTCACCTGTGGACTGTAAAAACTTAAGGCTTGATATGACAACCACCTGTGAAAGAAACCATCCCCAGAAGTCTATGCTGAGCTATATGCATTCTGTACACATACCGGAAGGAGTCATACAGAAACCTCTGTTTGATGTCCTTTTCTTGCATGTTTGCCAATCAATATAGAGTGCAATTAATTTGAAGGGCAGTATATCACCCTTGAAAACGGTGTTATGGGATCTGCCAGGTACTGTGGCTGGGTGGTTCCACTCTGGGATGCCGGCCGAAGTTGTCACACACTGAGCTAAATGAGTGCCGTCTGGGCATATGCTTGGCCAGAAAGTTGACCCTCTCCATAGAGGTACTATTAAAACTCCCCGTGCTCTGCAAATTTGGAAATGTTTCCATGCCTTGATAATCTGATTACGTGGGGGAACTACCCAGTTGTTTTCCCCTGCCCAACTTATCGTATAAGTATCGACCCCTTCACAGTTCGGGTTCCAGAAACGCGAGTTAAATCGAGCACACTTGGTGTTATAACAGGTAGCAAACCTGTCTACCGTGAATGGCCCCCACATGGAATCGATCCAATTAAAAATATGTGGGTGGATGCCCCAATCGTTACCATCAGACAGTTTGCTGAGATAATCTGCTAATTGGTTTTCCTCCCTTGGGACCCAAATTGGGCTGATCTGAATACCAAATCCACTACTTGACTCTATCACTGCTTCCACTAAACTCTGCAATTCTTGTTTTCTACTGCCCCTAGCTAAAATGTGTATGATATTTTGATTGTCAGTGTACCATTGAACCAGGTGATTACATAAGTTCTTTCCTATTGCTAACAGCATGTTATGTACTGCCTTAAGTTCCCGCCAAGTGGAACTCTTCCCTCTCTCGCTTTCCAACCAGTGTCCCTGACAGACCAGTGTCTGATGGTTGGAAATCGCATAGCCCCCATACCCTTGGTCTGAGGCATCTGAGTACACGATGGTGTCAAAATGCTGTGGTTCTCTGAACATGTTCCTACCATTAAGGGTGTGGACATTGCTTACCCAATACTGTAATTCTGTTGTGAGTTTAGAATTGAATGACAAAATGGATCCCCAATGTTCCCTAGTCTCTATAGCGAAATACATATGGCGTGTATACAGATAAACTTTTGGGCCTATGGCCCGGGACATGGACACTATTTGCCCTGCTACTGCTGCCAGTTGTCTCGCCGTTACTTTTTGGGGGCACCCTAAGATGTTATCTAGCGATTGTTCCAATTTCTGTAACCGTGTTTCGGTAACAAACAACTGATTAAGCGACATATTAAAAATGTGGCCAAGCCATGTTTGTATCGGCATTGGTTCCCAAAAACACTTACTCTCGCTGAGGAGGAACCCTAACTGAATCAGATCTCTCTTGACTGCCTGTGAGACTATGGTGGCACTCTGTAGTGATGAACTACCCCTAAGCCATCATCCAGAAACATGCAGACTCTTTTACCTGAGGACCTCCAATGTCGAAGTACTGGTTTTAAAATTTTAGTAAACACCAGAGGTGCAGTAGACAGCCCAAAGGGCAGAACCCGAAAAAAAAAAAATATTGGGGCTTACCGTTATAAACCCACTGAAAACCTAAATTGGTTGACCACTAGAGGGGGGAGATCCACCATAGCTATGCTCTGACAAGCTAATAAGTCGGTGATAGCTTCGGTTACGAAAGACTCGTTTTCCAAAGCAGTTTTGTTGTTCCGAAGGATCCGGGGTTCTGGTATTGTAGTCAAAGGAAGGATGTACCCTTGTACATACTCAGGAGGTTGTAGAGCCTCCCAAGATGAAATGTGTTCCCTTAGTCTGCCCCCCACATGGCCCTGATTGGGATCACCTTGGGAAAATTCCCCTTCCTCAAGCAGGGTATCATTGTCCTGTGCAAAGCGCTCTAACTCACTATCCTCGCCCAACACATTGGGAAAGGAATCTACATCTTCGTCTAGCCCCTCATAATCTGACGAAATTACACTTAACTTTCGTACGGCGCCTCCACTCTGCTGTACTTCAGTCGACAACCCGGTGGTTAGAGGACATTCACGGCTCCAATGGCCAGCTTCACCACACGAGAAACAGACCCCTGGTTTCTTTCCAACTGTACTACTGTAGAGATGGTTGTTGGGATAAGTCGATGGTGCTGGCTGTTGATGTGGCCCTAAATACGGGGAAACCCAGGATCGTCCGCCATTGAAAGATCCTCGTCGTGACCAGGAAAATCCACCGCGACTGCTGGCGCGAGTTTTCTTTGCGTTTCTTGTCTCGTTAAGCTTTCTTTGGGCCTCTTTTTCGGCTTTCTTGATCTTTTTGGCGTCCTCCTCATCGTCCTCCTCATCGTCGGCAAGCTCGTTATCGAGATATTCTGATACGGTTTTCCACCCATACTCGGATTTGTCTGCAAGAAGAATTAGCTTTTGTCTCGACTCGATTTGCTCCTTACCTTCGCTCAGCTTTTCGAGACACGTGTCTAGCTTCTTGTCTTTGATTGCGTCCTCTGCCTCGGTGATACAAAGTTTTACTCGCTCGTTATGTTTGTATTGCACTTCGTGGCCTTTCTTCTTGAAAGACGGCGGCTCCGAGAACTTCATTCGCTTGAGTTCTGTCATTTGCGAGGAATGTGCTTTGTTGGCCACTTCTTCCAGCTCACGCTTCATCTGGCCCACTTTCGTATCCATGACGGCCGACAGCTTTTCCAGCATAGACTCCTGTTGTTTCTGGAGTTCTGTTCTCAATTCTTCGTTCATTGTGCCCGTTTTGATTTGTTAATGGTTTATAATAAATGTAAAAATACTAAAAGTACTGTTTGTAAAAAAATTTGTGTGTGTTGATGGAGTGCCAGACTAGAATGAGCTGCCCAAATCATATGACCACTTTGCCGCCCTGCCAATGAACATGGCAGTCACGTGTTTGATGAACCGTGGAAACATCAATTTTCTGCTAATCTGCGAACCGCAGAAAATAACATTAGCTGTCACTATTGTATAAATATAATTGAACTTTCTCATTTAGGGTGATCCGGTGATGTAAGTCATGTGGACAAGTTCTTTGGAATGTTCAAATAACAAGAATAGTGGTGTAAGGTGGCACTTGCCAGACCTACCGTAACTGGAAAAACTAACAATGACTTTTCTCCAAAATGTTCTGGGCATGTGTTATATGTACTACAAGAAATGGCCGGTGGCCCAAGGCATCAAAACAGAGAACAGCCAAAGAAATGAAAGAATAGCCCATGGAGATACAGTTATAATAATACTCTATCACATGTAACTTGATTGTACAGTTATAATTATTAATTTGATAATTATTATTTGACCAAGTTTAATTATAAAAATAATACCAAATTAATCAAGATTTTGAATCTTTAATTTACAAACATGTTGCTAATGGTACTGAGTTTCATTAGCAGTTAAACAACAGTGGCATGGACTCATGCATTGTTGGAAAATTCTGCATCTCTATTGTTTTGACAATATTTTCATGACCAATTTTGTTGTTTTGACTTCATTTTGACCAAGTCAGTCAGGTTAGTGTTATCTTGTCTAACCATTTAGAGATCTTGTCTTGTTCAATTAAGTGAGATCTGAAACTGAGCCAGTCAGGTTATCCATGCAAACTGAAAGGAATTTCCACTATAAAAATATTAAAATAACCACACAGTGAAGTCTCGCTTACTGCAATATGGCAGAACTAGAGACAATTAACTTGATATTTGAGGGATGGGGCAAACAAGCTAATGGCTTTTTAAAGATACATACAACAAACTATCAGATAGCACATATTAAAACTACAATGTACAATCCTGGATATAAAACATTCCTTCTCACTTCTCAGATCAGCTGCCCCTACTAGGCAGCTGAGCTTTGTCCTGCACCAGTCCACCACAAGCTCGTGCATAGCAAAACCCTTGGCTAAATATATAAAACCTTAATTTCCTCTTTAATACACCAGCACATCATAGTTTATCTCTTCATATACATGTACTGTGCAACTCGATATTGCGAGGGATGAAATTATTGCATAAAGTTAATACAGTAAATACAAAAAGGTTTATCTACAACCACATAAACACTTGTGGCTTATTTTCTAAAAAATAGAGTACATTTTACCATTTATTCCTAACATTTTTTCATGAAATACTAAAATAAAAATGTGAATTTTAAAATGTTTACCTGTTTATAGCTGACTGCATGTTTATAGACTGCTGTTTATAGCCCGGCTTGAAATATCGTTTTTGTCCACATTTTGGGAGGTTTTAATAGTTGTTTGTTGTCTTTCGCGAACGAGAATAACGTGTACGACTTTCACATCCTTGAACAAATGGTCAAACGTCGAAAAAATATGTCGAAAATGACAAAACAACAAGAATTCACTGCAAAAATCCGAAATATTTTTTGCAGAAACCAGGGGGGTGTGAAAACTGTGGCGGGCTCACAATTGAGCCTTGTTCAGTGGCAATTACCATGAATTTAGGGACCAGTAGTCATGGAAATGGCGTCATTTTCACTCAAAATCCGCCATGTTTTTTGCTTCACTTGGTTGACTGAACGAAGTATAGGAGCAGGTCCTCCAGTTATTATACAGCTCAGTGATAAAAACCCACACAGACGCCATTTTGTAACTATTTTGCATATATTACATGAAGTAGAGCATATTGCCTATTTGAAAAAGCCGCTGAAAATTTGTTTTGGAATTTGTGAGCTTTCGCTTTGAAGCTCATTTTGGTGATCAAACTTCAAGTAAATTTTGTGTTTTTCGCTGTTGGGTATTTTTGGGTTTGGGTATAGCTGTTTTTCGATTCTTATTAAATTGTATATTTACAATGCCAAGACAAGGTTCAAGACCAAGAAAACTGAAATTTCGTGGCAATCAATTCTTACATTCTGCTAAGAAACCTCGTGTAGTCGAGAGTGTAAACAATGATACCACTGAGCTGTCTGAGCAATCGACATCGACCGGAACAGATCATACCGTTTCTGCTTCTGCTCGAAAAATAGGCACCCAAAATCCACAACTTGGGACCCAAAGCAAGCCAAATGTAACCGGGTACCGTTTCATTGACATGGAATTGCTTGGTGAACTTTTTACTCAGATGGTTTGAAAAGAGTGTGGAAATTCATGCCTTGTCTTAGAGGATGAACCACGTGAGCGACAAGGCAGTGCTTCTCATCTTAGAGTACGGTGTAAAGATTGTGGATGGGTTTATACCTTTTATACTTCGAAGAAGGTTCAACATTCTTTTGACATTAACAGAAGATTTGTTTATGCCATGAGAAGTATTGGACAAGGACATGCATCGATGAAACGCTTTTGCTCCTACATGAACATGCCACCACCATTACATTATAAAGCATACAATGCTAGTAATGCTGCCTTGTCTAAAGCCGCAAAATCTGTGGCTACGAAAACTGTCGGAAACGTATATTTCTACTCGACAAAACTGTTTGTTTTAAACTTAAATTCATTGAAACTCTCACATTTGATTTACAAAATCTCTCCCTGTTTTGTTTTCCTCTCATCTCTGAGCCCCCGATCCTAGCGCCCGCGGGCTCTTTTGTTCGTAATACTTTATATAAGTATCAAAAGTATCTGTAATGTCAATAATGTCTAAAATTATCTACACTCTCCACCCATTTGATTCCGATTCTGTTCGATTAGTGTTCAAGTTCATCTTCTTCAGCGATACTTTTGATTCGTTCCTCCGAGGCTGCAGCTGCTCGTCTTCTCGGTCGAAACTCTCTCGCTTTCACATTCAAGTTTGCTTGTTTCTCTTCTGGCCCTACTGGCGGATTATCACATGTCAGTTCCATCGGGGCTAACTGCTGAATGGCGCGTTCCAAATAGGACTTCCCTGCTCTGAGTTTCGCAGCTCTTACTACACCGTCCTTTCCTTTTATAAGCTTAACTACGATACCGACATTCCACTTTCCTCGATTCCGTTCGTCGTTTTGGATCAAAACTACGTCTCCTACTTTAACGCTTACTTCTTTCCCCTTGTTGTTCAGATTGTGCCGTTCTCTCAGTCCGTTTATGTACTCTTTTGTCCATCGAGACCATACCGCGTCCTTGCACTTCGATAAATGCCTTGCTCGTTTCCTCAGCTCTACGCCTTCGACTATCGAGAATGTTTGCCTCCAAAACAGTAGTCCTCGACAAATCACATTTATATATAAGTTTTAATAGAAAATATAAGAATACCCAAAATCACATTGTATGCTCGTCGCAGCTGTCTCACATCCGTTCTCTCTCACTGTCACGATGACACTCACTGATACCTATAGGCTATGGCTAATCTCCCTAATTAACTATCCCTCCCTAAAGTGTTATACGATATATCTTATCTGTTTGGTCAGTTCCCAACACACTCCTCCATATTGCTCAATCAAGAGTTATATGTCCTTTGGGACTGACTTCTTTGTAGTTCCATCCATGTTCTTTGTGGTGACTACCTATAACAAAACTAAATTATTTTAACGTTTGCTTTGGTGTCAAAACTCATTCTCATCATCTGCTACTGTGGTCTGTATTCGCAGTCTTGCTGCAACTGCTGCGTCTCTGGTGGCTCTAGGTTGGAAAGAGGGTGCTGTTGGGTTGGGTTTTCGGAAATTAGTTTCGTCGCAGGTCAACTCGACGGGGTACAAATGCTGCACTGCACGCTCCAACTCTCCATTGACTGTTCGTAACTTGGCTCCCCGCACGACGCCATCTTTACCTTTAATCAGCGCCGAGACTACCCCGAGTTTCCATGTGTTCCGATTTTTGTTTTCGCCCTGCACAATAACCGTCGATCCTTTTCTTGGGCATGTCGCTTGTTTCCCCCGCTGCGTTAACATGGCGTTCGCGTAAACTTCTTACGTACTCGCGAGACCAACGTCGCCGCATAGCTCGCTTCCATATTTTCACAAATTTCGCCCGCTTACGAGTGAAGAGGTGATCTTGTGGAAGGGATATAGGGTAGTCTCCATCGATTCGGCCTCGACATTCCAAGACTCCCTCCCCGTTCAGCTGAAGATTTAGTTGTACCTTCGACTTCTCGATCTCACCATTAATCGCTGCGTCTTGCTGTGCTCTTTTGGTCCACCAAAGATACTGATCTTGGATCTCGGCTGTTTTTAACGGTCCGGTTTCACGTTCGCTGATGGGACACTTCGAATTGTTGACAAATCTTCTAACCCTTGCACCGATTCGGGTGACTTTCCGTAAGCCATGGGCTTTGAGGAGCTTGTCCATGCGATCGTCATCACGCGTTATTGCTGTGGCAAGAATACTTTTCGTAACCTTTGCTTCGGCGTTTGTTTCTGGACTGGATTCAATTATCGCGGATTTCGGCCACGTCCCGGGATCACTCAGCCATTCTGGACCGTTCGTCCATAACTCATTATTCACTGTGCTTCCACCTCGACTTCCGATATCCGCTGGGTTTTCTTCGGTTGGAACGTCATTAAATGCCACTGGATGTTACTGTGCTCTCTAATTTTCCTCACGCGGTTTGACACGAATTGTCGATACTCTCCTTGTCCGTTAATCCAGTACAGGGCCACGGTAGAGTCACTCCAACAATGAGTTCCGTTCACTTCGCAGTTTCCAATTACCCTTTTGACATTCGACACTAGATTGGTGGCCATATGTGCTGACACGAGCTCGAGACGCGTGATTGTAAGGTTTTGTTTGGCCAACCGTGATTTTGCGCAAACTACACCTTGAGTCTTAGTCTCCCCTTGCTGCACCACTGCGTACACTACCGACGAGACACCCGACTTACTTGCATCGCCGAAGGCATGGAGGGTAACCGCTGTTATAGGTTGGTGGACTGGGGCCAAGGTTCGTGGAATGGTAAATTTCTTAGAAATCAAGGCTCCCCATTCTTCCCACCGTCGTTTCATCGCTTCGCACAACTCTCCGTCCCATGGAAGTTTCGCTTCACACATTTCGCGATAAAGTATCTTTGCTATTAAGGTCGTTGGAGATACCAACCCAAGGGGGTCATAGATTTTTGCAAGCTCCGAGAGAGCTTCACGTTTCGTTGCTATATTCTTCCGAGGCGAGGTTACAATGCTCAAGGTATCTTCAATTTTGTTCCACGGAAGTCCTAAGAGTTTCGTATCGCATTTTCCCGATCCAAGTTGTTCTTGGAACACCTCAACTGCTTGTGATCTTTTTGCTGCCACGGATTCCACGTTCTCTCCCCCCGTAATCAAATCATCGACGTATAAATTATCACGAATTTCCCTGACTAATTCTGGGTATTTATCTTGCCAGAGCTTCAAGTGTTCATTGATTACTCCTCCAAGGAGAAATAGAGAGCAAGTCTGGCCAAACAGCGCGCGAGTAAACCGATACACACTTAATTTCCCACTTCCTGGACTTTCCCAAAAGAACCGTAATGCGTCTCGTTCTTCCGTCTTTATGCGTACTTGGAGGAAGGCTTTCTCCATATCACCCGTTAAAAGGACTGGGTAGAATCGCGCTCGTACGAGGATTTCCCACAATCGGTTTTGAAGTGGTGGTCCAGGGTTTAAACACTCGTTTATGGACGGCTGGCAGCTCTGTTCCTTCGCGGAGGCATCGTAAACAATCCGTAATTTCGTGGTTTCAGCTGATTTCTTTACGACCGCCTTGTGTGGAAGATAATACTCTTTGTCTACAGGTTTGTTTGATGCTTCTTCGATGATTCCCTGCTCGAGTTGTTCACGAATTATTCCGTCGTACTGTTCGTAACTTCCATCCCGCTTTAGCTTTCTCACCAGCGAAGTTAAACGTCGACGACTCGCAGCCTCGTTTGTGGGTAGGTCGGGGTGATTAGCGTTCCATGGAAGGTTGGTCTCGTACCAACCTGCAGGATTCCTCACCAACTGCTCCTTGAAATCGTCGTAAACCGCATTCTGGTCGTTCTCCACCGTATCTGCCAGGCCGAGTACGTCTAATCTACACAGGCTTTCGAAGTCCGAGTGCTCAGTTTGGGTTAATAACATCGTACTGCGGTCGAAATCGATTCCGGGGCTCATGATGAACCAGCCCAACTTCGTTTTCTCCGCCACCGGTTCGTGGTCGCCGCCGATAACAGGCTTCGTGCTTGTTTTGATTCGTGCGTACTCGCCGTTACCGAGCACTAAATGAATGGGCAATCTATCTTTCGTATCGCAATCATCAATGACAACGTTCCCAAGGTGGTTATAATCACGAATTAGCTTCTCATAGTTCGGGTTATTAATAGTTAATAGTTCTGGTGTTTCCACTTTGGCCATTCTCACGTTCATTTTGAAATTTCCGTCTAAGGCGCGTACTTCCGTGTCGTAAAATTCCATCCGGGTTGTCTTCGAGTCTAGGAGCATGTCAACACGTTGTACTCTGGATTCAATCGGTTTACTATCAATCATCTTAATCAGCTTGGCTGAGGCATACGACCCGCCGGCGCCAGAATCAATTAGTGCACGACACTTTACACCGTTTACTGTTACTACGACTACCGGGAAAACACCATCACCGCTGACACCGTCTGTCATCAGTTTGCGCTCCCCTTCGGCGTTTTGTTGACGTTGGTCGCAAATTGAGGAGTGGTGACGTTTATTGCAGTGTTGACAGGATGCTTTGCTTGAACATTCTGTCGCACGATGTGTTCTCGTCGCGCAATTAAAACACAAACCCCTTCTTGCAAGGATTTTCTTGCGCTCGCTTGTGTCGATGACCTTTTCGCACTGCGTCGCTTTGTGACCAGTGTCCCCACAATACACACAGCCCCTTAGCTTAACTTCTTCGCCCCGCGCATTAAATAATTTTCTACGATCGCGAGTGTTCTCTTCACGCTCTCTGTCATTAGATACGACTGGGTTACGTTTCACCCAATGGAGAAGAGCTTCGGTTAACTTTACAAAATCCCAGGATTCCCACTCAGCGTCAGTGCGAACTAAGTCTCCCCTAATTGGGACTAATTTCTCGAGGGTCATTGATACATTTCCCTGCACAGAATCAAGCCTTTTCATGGTTTCTAGCGCTTGAACACAATAAGACAGTTTTTCGCTAAATTCGGCGATTTTACGTGGATTTGCTGTTGTAATATGGGGCAATTCTAGTATTTCTTTGACGTAACTGTTCACTATTTCGGACTCTTTACCGTATTTGTCTTTCAGGATTGCCTTGGCTCGATTATAACCCTCTGGTGTAAACGGAAGGGCTTCAACACAGCGTTTTACTTTGGGCCCAAGCAGCTCGCGCAAGTAGGTAAATTTACTGATAGGTGCGATTGAACTTTTTCCTATTGCTTCATCAAACTGCCCCCAGAACCTAGGCCAATCCATAATCGAACCCTCGAACTTTGATATTTCTAACTTGGGTAATTTAGCTGTCTTAAATCCAGCGCATTCCTGAACTTCCGTTGCGGTCTTACTTAGTTCAAGTTCAGCCTTCATTTTCATGCGTTTTTCATGCAGTTTTAACTCAACATTAAACTGCTTCTCTTGCGCTACGAGATGCTCGGAACGTTCCTTTTCCGCAAGCCAACTCTCTAACTGATCAATTTCAACGTCCGCCAGTTCAATCTTAGCGTCAGTCTCATTGTTCCAATCATTAATTTTCTCGACGCTTTCGCCTAGTTCGATTTTTGCCGCTTCAGCAGCTCGTTTAAGTTCGTTTGATTCCCGAACAGTCTCACGTAGCGCATCGAGATGCCGCTTAATTGATTCTCTCTTACCTGAGTCCAAGATATTCTTCGTTCGAAGGACTCCTAGGTTCAACTGTTTCAGCTTCGTCTCAAGCTTCTCCATGTCACGTTTTGTCGTTGATTCGTACTTAAGATAAGTTAACTGGCGTTTCAGCTATCCCTTTAGGAGGTGCCACATGTCGAGAATGTTTTCCTCCAAAACAGTAGTCCTCGACAAATCACATTTATATATAAGTTTTAATAGAAAATATAAGAATACCCAAAATCACATTGTATGCTCGTCGCAGCTGTCTCATATCCGTTCTCTCTCACTGTCACGATGACACTCACTGATACCTACTATGACTAATCTCCCTAATTAACTATCCCTCCCTAAAGTGTTATACGATATATCTTATCTGTTTGGTCAGTTCCCAGCACGACATCACTAGTTTCTTCTTCGGGAAGTAGGTTAGGTTGCATAAACAGCATTGAGTTTGGCGTCAGGGTAGGAAATTGAACATCGTCCTCGACATAGCCCAAAGGCCGATTGTTAACCGCTATTTCTACATCCAGGATCACCTCTTCAAGCTCTCCCCATCGCAAAATTCGCAAATTAGCACGTCCGATGCTCTTGTATAGTGCTCTTTTTACCAGGCCCACCATCCTCTCAAACTGGCCTCCCCACCAAGGAGCCCTGCTCAGGTTGAACTGCCAAACGATGTTTTGACGGGTGAGGAAGTTTTGAAACTGTTCTTGTTTCATTACCTTTCTTATCCAATTTGCTGCTGCTTTGAAGGTCTTTCCGTTATCCGAATAGATCTTCTTCGGTCTGCCCCTTCTCGCTACGAACCGCTTCAAGCTCCTGATACAATTTTCCGCCGTCTGATCCGAAAGAAGTTCCAGGTAAATGGCATGGGTTAGGCTGCAGGCGAACAAGAGAATGTACGCTTTGCCAATTCTTTTCTTGCTAGATCTATAGGTTATAGGACCAGCGTAGTCTATGCCCAGGACTTCGAATGGCACTGATCCGACTGTTCGATCTGTGGGTAAGGGCCCAACAGGAGGGTGATGAAATGTGGAAGTATGGAACTTCTTGCAGCCATAACAGTTCCTTATGACTTTCTTGATTAGCTGTCTCAGCCGAGGTACCCAGTATTTTTGTCTCGTGTAGGCCATTGTTGATCCTACTCCCCCGTGAAGGCTTTGAACATGGGCGTTGTGAATGATTTTTGTAGTAATGAGCGCATTTGGAGGTAGATATATCGGAAAGTTTCCTTGAATTCTTCCACGGCATTCGTAAAGGTCATCAGGATTTCGTTGTAGGTTCAGCTTCAACTTATCTTCTTTGAACTGTTCCGTTTCACTGTGTGCTTCGGTCGCTCTTTTCACCCAGAACTGAATTCGTGCTTCCGTTTCAGCTGTCGTTAAAGGCCCATATGTCCGTTCAGCCTTAGAAGACTTGCAATTACAGATAAATCTGACGATCCACGCGAAGACACGCACTGCCTTCCAAAAGCTACGAGTCTCTAATAGCTCTTCCAGATCATCCATCGCACACACAGCGGTTACCAACAGTTCCTTGATAGGCTTCGCTTCAGTTTCAGACTCTTTGCTAGGCTTGTTATGTATGTCGGTTGGCATTCATCGGGTTTTGACAGCCAATCTGGTCCTGTTAACCAAGATTCTGGTAACTTACTTCGCTGTCGTACATCCTCGGCTTCCCAGGTCGGCTGGGTTCTCATCCGTTCTCACATGTCTCCAATTGATATATTCCTTGGCGTTAATCTTCTTGACTCTGTTTGAAACAAATTGCTTGTAGGCGCCATGTCCTTTGATCCAGTACATGGCCACTGTACTGTCCAACCATCCGGTGACTGATCTGACAGGGTATCCACCAAGCGTATTTCTTGCATTCTCGACCAAGTTAGTTGTCATATGTGCCGAAACAAGTTCAAGTCGCGGGATGGTCAATTCTTTCTTCGCCAATCTGGATTTTGCTGCGATCAATCCTTGGCTGATGCCAGACCTTTGATGTACCACAGCGTACACAGTTGCTGATGTTCCGTATTTGCTGGAATCTCCGAACGTATGTAGATCTACGGCTTCGATTGGCTCCTCAAGGCTGGTCAGGCTTCGTGGGAAATCTAGTTTCTCGGGAAGGTTTTGCTGAAACTTCTGCCAACGAGTCGACAGTTGTTGAGGTATCTCCTTATCCCACGGCAACTTTTGATCACACACCTCTCTGTAAATTAGCTTCCCTGTGGATTGAGGCAAGGAAGCGTAATATCTCCCTTTTGGTAGTCGCTGCTGTTTTCTGGGGAAAGGATATTGAATTTGTGTCTTCCACTTTATCCCATGGAAGTCCAAGCATTTTGGTTTCACCTGGTTTCACCCCAAGTTGATCTTTTGCATAACTCTGAACGGTAGGTGTTTGCTCGTCGTTTTCCTCCAGTTCACACACGTTAGAATGCCATTTGTGTAGGTCAAATTTCGCCTGTCCAAATATCTCCTTCACCGTTCCTTTCAATTTGTGTACACCGTCTCTGGTTTCTCCACCTGAGATAATGTCATCAACATAGAGGCTTCGCATTATCTCTTCAACTTCCGACGGATATTTTTCGCGTATAACTTCCAAATGCTGTTGGATTGTTGCTCCTAACAAGAATGGTGATTGCACAAGACTAAAGAGCGGGGGAGTGAATCGCAGGACTTCAATTGTCAACGTCTCTTTGTCCTTAATCCAGTGAAACCTGAGCGAATCTCTATCCTCAGGTCGAATTCTTACTTGTACGAATGCTTGTTTGATATCTGCAGACAAGGCTACAGGTTTCAGGTGATTTCTGACAAGTACATCCCACAACAAGTTCTGGAGGGGAGGACCTGTCTCCAAGCAATCGTTCAACGATGGACTGCTCTCCGAGGCCTTAGCAGATGCGTCGTAGACAATCCGTATCTTAGTAGATTCCGCTGCCTTCCTGATGACAGGTTTGTGTGGAATGTAATACGCATTCTTCACGGGATCATCGGTTACTTTCTCAACAATCCCTTCCTTCAACTGATCTTGGATGATTTTGTGGTACTGGTCAAGCATTTCTGGATCGCGTTGCAATTTCTTCAGTAAATTATTCAACCGTCCCAAACTGTTGGATTCGTTGGTTGGTAAAGGCTCGTCATGTCTAGGTTTCCATAGTAACCCGGTTTCGTACCAGCCATCCTCGCTGCGTCGTAGTTGTTGCTTGAAGTCTTGGTACACCGATTGTTGGCTTTCGTTGGGTTGATCTTGGAGGCCAAGTACATTCAGGCTGCATAGCTGTTCGTAATTTGGTGCTGAAGATTTGGTGAAGTACACACTGCTGAGATCTGCTTCTTCGCCAGCTGCCATAATAGTCCAACCGAGTGTCGTGAGTTCTCCAACAGGCTCTCCGGGCTGTCCGAGCTTGGGTTGTGTGTTGGTCTTTATTCTCGAGTAATCACTAGCTCCCAATATCATAGAAATAGGTAATTCTGTTTTAGTGTCATTATCGTCCATTGACACTTCTTTCAAATGCTCATACTGACTGATGATTTTACTGTAATGTGGGTTTGGTATAGACAACAGTACCCCCTTGTCAACTTTGCTTGCTTGAATATTCATTCCGAAAGTTCCTTGAACATTGGAGACCTTCACATTGTAACTCTCTATCTTCTGACTGGTAGAACATAACATCATATCAATTCTCTTGTACTCGGTTTTGTTGGGTTTCGTGCGAAGGAGCTTAACCAAACCAGCTGAGATGTAAGAGCTCCCAGCCCCGTATCCAGCAACGCTCTACATTTTACACCATCGACTATTACAACTACCACCGGATAGATGACTCTGCCATTGGCAGTTGCGAGCATCATTTGTTGTTGTTGTACTTGATCACATATTGATGTGTGGTGTTTAGCCTTGCACTTCAGACAGGTAGCTAAACTTCGACATTCTGAAGCCCGGTGCTTCAGACCTGTACAATTGAAGCAACGTTTTTTCGCTGCTAGTTCTTTCTTCCTAGAAGCCACATCTACTATCTTATCACAAACTACAGATTTATGTTGGTCTGAATTGCAGTATACACAGGGCTTTGGCTTCCATTGTTGTTGGTTGACTTGGAAGAATCTACCAGATTTAACTTTTGAGCCCCCAGTGTCACTTCCTCCATGATCAGGCTTCTCTTCGATTACGATTGGATTTCTTTCACACCATTTTCTCAGGGCCTCTACCAGTTGAGTGAAACCCCAATCCTGCCACTCATCATCCAATCTTACTAAGTCGGCTCGAATCCCAGGGAGTTTGTCAAGGGTTGGTCTGACAAACCCATGTACTTGACCGAGTTTACCCATAGTTTCAAAACCTTGGGTGTTGGTGACTAACAACTCAAAAAACTCAGGTATCTTCTTGGGTTGTGTCCCTTTAACGACAGGCAATGATACAATACTTTGCATGTGGGCATTACCTACCTCACTTGTTTTCCCATACTTTGTTTTGAGGATGTTCTTAGCTCGTTCGTACCCTTCTATGGTGAAGGGAAGTCCATCAATGTATGTACGTGCTTTTGGAACAAGGAGTTCTTTCAGATATGATAGTTTTGCAATTTGGCTTATCTCGGCTTTGTCTATCTCAGTCTCAAACTGGCCCCAGAATCTTTGCCAGTCTAGGTGTGTGCCTTGGAATTTAGTAATTACTAGTTTAGGAAGTTTAGCATTGTTACCTTTTGTAGCAGATTTCATGCGTGGCTTCTTCCATCTTTTTCTCATACTCTTGCTTCATTTCTAATTTGGTTTCTTCAAATTTAAGCTCTTCTTCGAAATGTAACCTTTGTTTTTCCTTTTCGATTTCCTCTTCCTCGTTTTTTACTTTAGTATGTTCTCTCGTAATAGTCTCTTTTATCTCGTCGACTACCTCTTCGAAACCTGAAACTTTGCTCTCGATATCAAGACTCCATTCTCTCACTTCCTCTGCTGTATCTCCCTTCTCAATTCTGATTTGTTGAACTTCGATTTTAAGCTTATGAGTCTGTTCGATTAATTCTTCGAAAACCCTTGTATGACGTTCCATTGCTTTTACCTTATGATCTTCCAGAACTCTTGGTGTATCCTCTTGTGTAAATTTTAGCATACGAAGTTTCCCATCGATTTGTTTTAGTAGCTCTTCTACTTTGTTAGTAGTTGACATTTTCAAGATGGCGGCGATATCTCATGAATTTTCGATGTTTTTATTGATTACTCACGCTGTTATTTCTCGCTCTCTTGTTGTGATTTTCGGCTAAAATCCTGCTCGGGGTCGCCACTTTGTCGGAAACGTATATTTCTACTCGACAAAACTGTTTATTTTAAACTTAAATTCATTGAAACTCTCACATTTGATTTACAAAATCTCTCACTGTTTTGTTTTTTCTCTCCTCTCTGAGCCCCCGATCCTAGCGCCCGCGGGCTCTTCGGTTCGCAATACTTTATATAAGTCTTAATAACTATATGTAATGTCAATAATGTCTAAAATTATCTACAGCTGCCTTGTCATTAATATATTTCTGTAGAAAAACGCAGAAGAAGATTTAAACATTATATCCAATAGTGTTTACAGAAGATGCTTAATTTAAAACCATCGGCTTCCAAGCGGGCAAAATGACGTTCATTTAACGTTAAAACAACGTCATACCAGACGTTGAATAGACGTTGAAAAAAGGTTGAAAATGCAAATTGGATTGAGATTAATTTCTTGACGTTGATCAAACGTCTATATATCAACGTTGAAATGACGTCAACTTTAGAATCGACGTTATAATTATTCTCCTGACGTTGATCAAACGTCTATATATCAACGTTGGAATGACGTCACCCATAGACGCCATTTAGATGTTGAAAAAAGTTGAAAATGCAAGTTGGATTAACGTTACTTTCCTGACGTTGATCAAACGTCTATAGATCAACGTTGAAGTGACGTCACGCATAGACGTCATTTAGACGTTGAAAAAAGGTTGAAAATTGTATCGACGTTAATTTCCTGATATTGATCAAATGTCTATAGATCAACGTTGAAATGACGTCAACTTTAGGCGTCATTTAGACGTTGAAAAAAGGTTGAAAATGCGAATTGGATCTAGCCTCCTCCGCAGGCCTCTCTATGAGTTCTAGCCTGCGAATGGGTTTTGAAAAAATAATTTTTTGGGAGAGAGGCCTGCCATAAATCGAACAAAATAGACGTGTCAATGTACCCCACCCCCTAAGTAGGCTTTTAACCCTTACTTCGGGCGAGGAGCGAAGCATGCGATTTTAAAAAACATTAAAAACTTTAAAAATGTTTTAGTATAATGCGTCGAAATATATTCTACATATATACGAAAATTAGTTGGTCAGTTGAAAGGATTATATGTCGCAATGTCTCTCACGGTCTAAAAACGACGTGCAAATTCTGAATCGCTCGCTCGAAGCAGCCAAGTGTTTACAAATTACGTCTACAAATATGTATTGAATGTATGGGTTCAGAGTTCCGCTCAATTGTTCAGCCGAGGAACTACAATTTGAGGAAATTATCTGTCATAATTTCGAACGCAAAACGAAGAATGGAACGATATGAAAGGTATAATGTAATGCTAGAAGTTACTGACGCAAGGAAGTGCTGCCTCGCGGCCAAAACTTTTGGTTAACCCTATAATGGAAACATAACACTATTATAATTTTTAAACAATGAAAATCGTATTTTGTGGATATATGTTACAACAATATTCTAATTATCTAAAATTAAGAATTACAGTTCTCTGCAATTATGAAACGGGCCCATTTTCTGAGCACTCCAAACAATAGTAGCTAATAGAAATTAAGTAATAATGGATCATTCCCGACGGCTTATTTCTCCTACAATATATTATAATATCATGATTGGGGGTCGGGGTATTCCCTTTGTTCTCGCAGGGCAATTAAAAACTAATACACCTCATCATATTCATTTAATTTTTTCTAATTCTACCCGCTTTTACGTCATGCCGAGGTAGGATTAATTCTAATCCTACCCGATACGACGTCAAAGCGTGTACGATTAGAAAAAATGAATATAATTGAAGATATCTGAAATCGCCAAAACTAAACAAAGACATGAAAAACAATTATACAATTTAATTTCTACCATTACTTATTGTTTCCATTATTTATTATAAGGTAATAGCATAAAAAGAGGCGAATTAGCTATTGAAAACGTCCGGCCCTCTGGCATTTTACTAAATGACCCTCATCGAGCGGCACCCAAGGGAATTTTACTAAACGACCCTCATCGGGCGGGACGTTTTAATAGCTAATTCGCCTCTTTTTATGCTATTACTTCAGCCTAGTCCCAGTCGTTCTGAAGCAAGCGTGAGAAAAAAGTGGATGTAGTACGAGACTGGGACCTAGGTGTGACGTCACCGCTCAAGGTGCTTCAGAACGCCTAGCAGATTTCAGTATTTTTAATATGGCGGAAAATTTATATATACAATTAAGTAACCTTTTAATTATAATTACGACAATGTTCGTTCATCATGTACATGTTCAATGTCTACATAACCAAACCAAACTGTATTAAAAATGTGCTCAACTAAAAAATTTATATACAAATTTACGATACCGAGTTTGAGCAATCGTTGATGTTATTTATGTACTCGCAAGTTGTGATCAACACCAGACCATACTGATATACACAACTACGGTTTCTAGTTGACAGATTTAAATAGCTGAGGAGATTGGAAATATTTGCCTGACATGAAGGTGTTGTCAAAACATTCTTAGTCGGAGACTCGGCATAATTTTCAAGCTTCTAGATAGCATTTAATATGGCTATATATTTTAGTAAACACGAGTCATATTTAGCCCGTTATTCCATTCTGACGATGGCCGCGAAACGTAGCCTACCAACCTCGTTCCCAGGGCTTCAGTGTGAGGACGAGGCGAGACACGAGAAGCCCTGGTCCGGGCACTTTTGCATTCTGATTGGCTAACACCATATTGTCTAAAAATAACTGAACTTGACGGTTGACAATAACAAATTACAACACAATTCAACATTTGTACTTTTATGATTCTTGTATGCTTTTGATACGAGTATGCTTTGCAAAATAATCTTTCAAAGTAAGACGTTTTCCCGACTGCACGGTTACAAAACTCGGCCGGTTACAGCTGAAAATCAAAAGCCGTGTCGAAGTGAGCTGTGCAGTTTCCTGACAAAACAAGAAATATCTACTATTATTTAAGTTTTCCTTGTACAGTATTTATTAGTGCAGATGTCTGATGAAATACTACGCGTATTGCATTGCAGTAATATTTTAATTTACAATATTCTGTACTGACAAATAAAAGCAAGACAAACAATTAAATGAAACTACTAAATTAATTTAGGCCCTGTTTACTTTAATGTCTTTAATTAATAGCTCTACGCCTAGGCCGATGTAGTCTACAAGATTCGCACGCCACCCAGTGTTTCAGTTTCAGAATACGCCGAATACTTGAAAATTGCGACTATACGATAAAATAAAACAAAGATTGTGAAGGGGATAAAATTTGTAGGCAAGCATTGCTCCTGAACGGCAAGTGTTGGTGTCCGGCGAAACAAGCGAACCGTATATTCCTGTACAGCGTAAACAGGTTACGCGAGGTATTATATTTGTGTTTATTTAATATATTGAACTAAGTCAGATCTATAAGAGCATATTTAAACTAAATATTAATTATAGCAATAGCCATGTTGTTCAAGACGAAAGAAAGGAAATTTCGTGTGAATCACCACTTGTATATGGAGACGCCTAGATGCAGCTTGGATGCAGAGCTTTGCCTGTAGTTGAAAATCTCCAGATATATCGGTATATCTTAGAAAACATAGACGGGATCTTCATAGATTTTAGCTGATTCGTGTCAAACTTCGCTCTACACATAAATAATATCGATTAAGAAGTCTTTTGACTATTCATTTGTTTCGAAGACTTGTATATTTCATTAAAGAATATCTCGCCACTCCTTGACGAGTAGCTGTCAAATACTGCCATTTTTTGACGTCACGTGACCGGCCCGGACCAGGGCTTCCTCGTGTCTCGCCTCGTCCTCACACTGAAGCCCTGGGAACGAGGTTGGTAGCCTACTTCATTGTTCCGACAGCATTAATTAGAGCAAAACTAATGACTTAATTATAAATGCAAAGGAAATTTCCATAACATTTTCCATTTACAAATGAGGTATGCTTGGTAACCACGCCAGGGACAACTTTTTTGAAATCAGGGACCATTTTACCGAAATCTGCTAGGTAGTCGAGGACCTGTATATGAGTTTGTATGCATTTCATTTAGGACAGATAATCTCAACTGTTTTAGGGCAAGTTGACCATGACGGTCAACATGGTAACGCTGCCCGAACCCCAATCCGGGACGAAACGTCCGAAACCGACCACACCCAAAAACGACGCTTTCGCCATACTGCTATCTACCAAACCATAAAAGCTTTGGCTATTCTGAGGTGCTTATATGGTTCAGAGATGGTACTTTTGGGGGTGGTCATTGGTAAGTGTGAAATGCCTAGCACTAATATTTCACAAGAAAATGACCATGCAATAATCATAGTTAAACGTCAATTTGTGGTTTGCAACTTCAGATAAACAGCAGTGGACTTACATTACCTTTTTCCCTAAATCTTTTTGATAGAAACATAATTGGTACTTATTTAAATATATTATCACTGATTTGGTGTAAAATAGTTAATATTTTCTGACCGAAATAATAATTTGAATTGTGCCTACCTCCTGCAAATGGACGTATTTGGCCAAGTTCTCCACTTTACTCCGCGCTGTTTATCGGCGATCTCGTCGACATCCTACAAAAAATGTAAATCATCTCAGACATAATGGTATCAAGAACATTTTAAACAAGTTTCAACTTGGTTTCAAGTAGATCATACCTGTTTAACCATCGACAAGGTAAATCCACAACTTTGTCCAAATTCGGCGCCATTTTGTCATCCCATGTCGGTTGTCAACATTTCGGTCTTGTTACTCTTCCATTCACGCCATATCCATTGCACAAATAACAAATTTAACCCTTTGTTAAGGGTATTAAAATAAAAATACAAATGAAATATGCGAAATGCAGCATTTTATCACCCTGTAAGATCTTGATCACGAGTCTTTCAAAACATTCCGTACAAATCTCGCGTGACAAAGTAACAGGGGCGTGACAGGGGGAGGGTGAATTATTTCACGAAGATAGAAGAAGGCTGCGTGAAATAGACTAAAAGCTCATACATGTCCAATACCTATGCAAGATGTCCAATGGAATAATCAAAAGACCATTGGACATTCCATTTGTCAAATGGACCTGGAAATGTCCATTGGAATTTTGTTTGTCCATTGGATCCGATGGACAAGTGGAATTTCCATCGGACATTTGCTTTTTCAGTTGGTCAATTACCATGTATTACAATGGCGTAATGACAAGCACATGGACGTCATGTAGATATACAAGGCCATTGAGATAGCCAAACGAATTGTCCATTGGATCCAATGGATCCAATGGACTTGGAAATGTCCATTGGAATTTTGTTTGTCCATTGGATCCAATGGACAAGTGGAATTTCCATCGGACATTTGCGTTTTCAGTTGGCGAATTGCCATGTATTTCAA
>CACRXK020001982.1:1085-47459 GCA_902702795.2 Paramuricea clavata | reverse complement strand
CCCCCCAAAAAAAAACATGGGTCCCACGGCGCCACTGATTGTCATTCTATTTCCTGTTAAATATTTGTTAAAACTCAGTGGTCCCGTAATTTTTACCGATTACGTATGACGTCATTGACATCAACGAATGTTTTCACGATTTCATGTTTTTCAATAGAGCCCCCCCCCCCGCCCCGCTTCGGCAAATTTAGTTCTACAGCACGGTGGAAAGCCTTGCAAAGTCTCTATTGCACTATTCGTCGACTATTCGTACTATTCGTCGACTATTCGCACTATTCGTCGACTATTCGCGGACTATTCGTACTATTCGTCGACTATTCGCGGACTATTCGCACTATTCGTCGACTATTCGCGGACTATTCGCACTATTCGTCGACTATTCGCGGACTATTCGCACTATTCGTCGACTATTCGCACTATTCGCTTCACTATTCTAGTTTTATCAATTGCCCATCTATTATTACCTTTTGCATTTTAATATTGTGAAAAAATATCTATATTTTTATTTCTGTACGTATATTTTCCTCAGAAGAATGATAAAAATGCGTAATACCGCGTGCAACCCCCCTGCTAAGAGACTTGAACTAGTACAATAATTGTATATAACATGAAGTTTCCTGAACAAAATGGCGGAAATTTTAATAAAATATGTTGATGTTTGATCGTAAAATACAAAAAAACTGCAGGTTTGTGCGAGTGACAACAAGTGAATTCGTACTCAGCGTATAAAAATGTATAGATTCGTGTGAATTTAAAGTAGTGCCCGAAGGGGGGCAACAAAACTGAACGAAAAGCGGTCAGGGAATACGGCCTATTTTTCGAAGCCATTGGGGTATTATTATGCACCTATCAATGTTAACCCCGAGGGGGCGGGGGTCGGGCAAAGGGTGGGGATTTGATCAATCAGGTGGTCCCATGGGTCGGGATTTGGACTGACACTTTTTTTCTAAGTGGCCCGAGGGTGGGGATTTTTGGCAGATTAACACTGATCTCAGACGATATACTGAAGAAACCTGAGCCAATTTTAGAACAAACTCTGACTCGTCCCCAGTAGCCCGCTGTAAAAAGGGACTGTGGAAGCCGGTCAGGAACAAACTGAAGACTGGGCACTAGTTTATCGCTCGCTGTCTTGCGCGTTGTTTTTACAAGAAATATGGAGATTTCTGGACAAGAAATAAACACTTATAAGCCATTTTATAATTATATTAATATCGATTTATACTTATATGTTAAAAGTTCACATTATGTACTATTTAAAACACGAGTACGAGTGTGTTTTATCAGATATAAAACGCGAGGCACACAACTTAAAATACGACTACAAAAGAATACTAATTAGGGCGAACAATTATATAAGAATACTGACAATATAAGAATACACCGTGGTGTAGCGGACTGGAACACAGGCTAGTGTTTTATCAGATATTATAAACTCACTTCATGTGACATAATATGGCTGACATGTTTACCGCAAGGTATATGAATTATTAATGAGTATTTTAAGTTATTTTGAAACGTTCTTTATATTTGTTATACTTTTAAATTATACCGTCAAATGTATTTGTGTAATTTCCCTATCACCTGACATATAGAGTGGACCAGAAACCAAATACCTCAGGCATACAATTTCATCCCGGGGGTGGGGAATTTTGCCCAGGAATTTTCTCCCGAGGGAGTGGCATTTGACATTTTTTTTTGTAAAAATGTCAAATCCCCACCCCTTGCCCGACCCCCCCCTCCCTCGGGGTTAACATTGATAGGTGCATTAAATTCACGACACAACTATAATACATGACCACATGTTTACATCATATGCAATTGCAAACAATTTTCAAAGGAGTAGGGTACAGAATTACAATATAACAACATATAAGTAAATTATACATGTCATGAACTTACCAGTTTGTGTTGAGTTAAATTTAAAAATTTTTATGACATCAAATATTATTTATTTATTTGCAAATCAAAACATTTTAAAATTCTTGTATTTTGTTTTGCATTGCGCCCGCGATATATTAATGGTATTAACCGCTGTGAATATGATATACATTTTTAATACATTACATTTGCGCTCAAAAGTTCAGGAAGTGAGTTTCTAGAAAGGATGAAAACTCCGTTTTATATATGGTATGTAAAAGGTAATCGTTGTTTACTGTTTACTGTTTTTTGTATTCAGGTATGGGGAATTTGAGCGATGAGAGTTGCAAAACTTGCAAATGTAGTCTGACTAGTTTCTTTGACGTCATCATGCAACTATTTAATATTGTGCTATATTCATTATTCAATTTATTCGCAGCAATTAGCCTTCTATAAGCCATACAAATGATTGTAGCTTATAGCCCACCTTGCCTTTAACATTGATTCTATATATAATGAATTAACATAACTAACTTGATTATGTTGCTAGTCGAGTATGGGACCTATGGGTCTTCTAGATCCTAGAGTAGCACAATTAATATAAAGTCTGCGTAAGGCGGTAATATTAAAGACTGTTCTTATTTATGCATGACCTTTTTGACTATTAAGTGGCCAAAAACTGTGCCTACAGTAGTCAACTTATTCCACTATCCAGGTGCATCACTTTTGATTCAAAACACCCGGGTTTATTATACATGGATTTGCTAGCAAAATAGCAGCAATTGATGAACTTGGTGTTATACTAAGATTTACTAAATGTGTAAAGAAACAACGAAAAGTATATATCAATCAGAGTCACTATCTTGATCAATTTCCGATGGGATCTCCAAAGAACGTAGTAGCTACATGTGCAGACAACATGAAACTTCAGACTGCAGAAAATTTCACAATCCGTTATCAAACTTATTTCACAGTAGTGGTAAAGGACATATGTGACAACTGAATGGTACCTTTTGTAAATATTTTGGCCAGGGGTGGGTATTTATTTTTTAATTGATATTTGAGGTTGGGTAATCAATTTTTTTTACTTTTTAATGGTTGGGTCAGCAAAATTTTTGCTACGAAAAACATTTCTCTTCGGTGCCACCCCTCGCCATAAATAATGACCGGTCCCTAAACAGCGATTTTCGTAAAATTGTCGCGTATCAACAAGAGTCTGGGACGAGCGTGGTGTGACGTAGCTTAAGGGACTTAATTTCGACGCGCATTATACATTTGATATATTTTCCAGCATGTCAGGCAGTAGCTCAGATTCGGAAAGCACTCATAGTTCTCAATGTGACTCAGAATACAATTATATTCCTGGATATATTATAGAGGATGAATCAAATGATACTAGTCACGAAATTGGAACTCTAGAAGCAGTTGATAGCGAAATTTTAGGCGATTATTATGATGCATGCCTTTATGCCGATGAACCGCTAGCCGGCGGAGAATGGTACGTACGATATTTCAGAAATTCAGCAGAACACAAGCAACAAAAAGAGATGCTACAGCGAAGGTTAGATGGCCTTAAAGATATTAAATTATGGTGAGTGTAAACATAGATTTATTTTAATATTTTAACGTAAAATATAAAGTATCTCTGGCTAATATATTTTGCGGGATACGGGCTCATATGGCATCAGTCACAACAAAGAGTTAAAACCACACTTCCCTCACCTTCGCAAGAAAATACAAGACACGAGATCAAAGAAAATATAAACAGACTGGTTCAGAGCAAATTACGTATATATTCTTGTTTGAAGCTACAGTGTTTCTCTGTGATCACGTTTATTTAATTAATACGAACGATTGAACGATTGTATTTTCTCGCAAGTTCAATTCTTAAAGCCCATTTTTCCAAACAAATAGGTCTGAATCCCGAGTGCAGAGTGATACAGCACGGCGGCTGTGGCTGATCCTTCAGAACATCCCTACAAGACTCCATCTCCTGACAGCACCAAGCTTCGTGTGTATATTGTATATGTATTATCACACAATCGCCGCATTTACACTTGTGAAATATGATACAGGTGAGGGTTTGATGTGACTGATGCCGTATCAAAAATATATCAGCCAGAGATACTTGTTTTACGCCGTTAAAATGTTAAATACATCTATGTTTACGCTCACCATGATTTAATATCTTCAAGGCCGTCTAATCTTCGTTCTAGCATCTCGTTTTGTTCCTTGTGTTCCCCATAGTTTTAAATATCGCGCGTAGCATTCTTGGCTCGCTAGCGGCTCATCGGCATAAAGACAATATGCATCATAATCGCCTAAAATTTCGCTATCAACTGCTTCTAGAGTTCCAATTTCGTGACTAGTATCATTTGATTCATCCTGTATAATATACCTAGGAATATAATTGTATTCTAAGTCACATTAAGAACCATGAGTGCTGAAACACACATGTCTTCCCAATAGCTTTTTAGTACTCCTTCACATGTGAATTCGAACTTCCGTCCCTTAAGCTACGTCACACAGGTCTCGCCCCAGACCCTATTCCGGTTTTTTCTCGGGCGCGACAATTTTTCGCTAAAAGCCAATTTTTCAAGGTTTAGAGCCTCATATCTCGCGAATGAAAAGAGAAAACCGAAAAATGTTAAAAAACCTATTAACTAACTTTTTGTCCTCTACCAAATATCAAAAATAAATTTTTGTGACATAAGCACTTTAATTAATTAATTAGTTTATGTATATCAAGGGAAATCTCTATCACATATATATAAAGATACACGTTTATGATTTTTCTTTGTGTTTTTTCGTCATGAATTATTAATTATTAATGAGTTTTTGAAGCTATTTTAGACAACAGTCACAACACAGAGCTTTTATCTTTTAAAAGGCTCCTGAACCACGGTTGTTTAACGTATTCTGCCGTATAGCAAATTAACTGCAAATAACAGTTGAGCATGTTTTGAAATGTTATTCTTAAAATCATCATCCAAGTGATCCAACGTCATAGCTGCAATGCCAAGTGATGTAGCCAGTAGCCTCAACTATCTGGTCTTGAATTATACTTTAAAGTGAACAAATAACAAGACAACTATAAGGAATATTCGATCCCTGCTCGGGCAAGCTTTGATTTGCCGATTTCCCGTATTCCGTAGGAAGAATCGCGATAACCGGCGTCTTCACCACGTAGCAAATTAATAATAGATTTTCTCTATTCTGGTTTCAACTGAATTTCGAAGCCTAAATACTTGAAATATAAGAGTTCCCTCGAAAGCATTAACAGGCGGCATATTTTCGATACGCGAGCAAAATTATTGTTGACATCACAGAGTAGAGACATACAGAGACGTAACTAGTGTACCCACTTTTTTTGTGCACATGCTCGGCAAGTTACTAGATGCATGCATCTGATTGGATGACGACCTGATGACGACTCACTTTAAACTTGCTGAGTACGCGCAGTTGATCATTTTTCGCCCGGTCGTCAGAATTGAAAGTGGGTACATGATTAAAGGAATACCGAATGGTTTTCCGTGCAGGATTGCGTGATCCATGCACGCGGGATGTTGCGAGACTTTCGGAAAGCGTAAAAATACACGAGCCGTAGGCGAGTGTATTTTTACGCTTTCCGAAAGTCGAGCAACATCCCCAGTGCATGGATCATGCTATCCTGCACGGGAAAACCATTTGGTAATTGTTTTATAAAATTACTACAGTGAAACGACGCTTAACTTGATTAAAATTACTGATGAAATGTGCAGTTCTCACAACATTCGTAAATTAACCAATCAGAGAATCGCTACTCCACGCTGTTGAAAACAACAACATATGTGAACAGAATTTGATCGCAAATTCGCGAAAATATACAGCGAAAATACAGGGACTTTTTCGATAAAATATACGAAATCTGAAATGGAAAACCCGCTAAACAGAGAGCCAAAGTAGTTTTCAAGATTCTCGATTCTCTTTCTTTTCAAAATTTCCTTTTGAAAGGAAATTTTTGCAAAGTGAAGGAAATTTGAAGGAAATAAATTTTGAGGGAAATGTGAAGGAAATTCTAGAAGAACGAAGGAAATTTGAAGGAAAAAGCAAAATATCTCCAAAATTGGTAATATTTAATATATTTTGAAAATAAAGCGTAAAATAAGCCTCAGTCTGGTCACAATTTAACAGAGAATAGAAATTGAGAATTTATATTTCATTATTCAATTTTGTCTCCCTGAATGACGTCATTCTGTTTATAGTTTTTAGTTATCCACAGGGGCGTTGGAAACTTTTTTAGTTGGGGAGGGGGCTTAAATGTCTTTGGGCCCTTCACTTTTTAACAATGGTCAGTAATAAACAAAGTTAAGTGATATTAATTCAGTTACGCGTATAGACAAAACAACTTGAGATATTTTATGACATTTTGTTACCTTTAGAACTCTGCAAATTTCCTTCTAAAGTGCGGGAAATGGCATTTCAGAGCCTCTAGTTTAAAATTTTACCAGGAGGCGTGCCCCCGGACCCCCCAGAATGTCACCTGCCATCACCCCCCTTCAGCATCACCCCCCGGGTGGAGAATTTGATCAGTCAAATTTCAAAAAGTTCAAATTCCCGGGGGGGGATGGTGAAGTTTCGAATTGATCGATACATTACCCCATGAATATCTTGATACCCCCTTTAGGATATCGTTTTCCCCCCCTTGGATATCACTAAAACACCTAATTTTTGCTATTTTGGAAAATCTCTTAAGCTACCCTCTAGGAAATGTTTAGGTAAAACCCCCTCCCCCCCCCATAGGATATCCAGACACCTCAATAGGGGGGTGCCTATATTAAATGGAATGGCCCAATATCATCACAGAGGGTAATATTTCGCCTAATCCCCCCAAGCGAAGGGCCTATATATTAAATGACATATTATACCGAAAATTAAAAGCCTCCAAGTTGAGAATATAAAACTTGCCACATACCTTAATACCTTCGTGAATACGATGTTTTATTTTTTTATTAACATTGATCGCCATCTTGGATTTGACCCTGAAGTGAACTGGAACCTACAATCAGTTTCAAAAGTCTTGGGACAGATGCCACAAAACCTTTGAATTTCAACAAACGTCAATCCCCCCGCCCCCTGTTCAATGTTGTGTCCCATTTCTCGTCAGGTTTGATGTGTTTTGGTTGGAGCAACATTGATTGGGGTGGGGGGAGGGGAGCGGTATTGTGTGTAAAAAACTGTAGTGATCCACTTACAATCTAAAACTACATGTGCGCCATATGCCATAACACCATTATATATCTCAAACGTACAGGGGATAGAGCGAAGTATTTCTGCTCCATTTCGTTCACAGAAGATCTAAGATCTATTTTCCTGAGGTGACCCCCCTTTCACATCACTATTTTTTCTGGTGGCCCCCCTGCAAAAACCACCAGCTCCCCCTCCTGATGAAAAATGAACGGTCCCTAAACTATTTACAAGAGGTTGGCTAGGAGCCTACTAGAAACCATATGTGATATGGCTTTTGTTTTAGGTCCCTAGGTTATAAATTTAAACTAATTAGCAATGAAAATGATATGCAGCATCACAGGGCTTTTTAAGGTTATTATAATTATAATATTACATGAATGTATTCAACACTATTCGTATAATTAATCTATAATGTATGCATGCAGAACTATATATATTAACTAAAATAATTGCCAATAAGATATATGATAATCAGTTTACTGAATTTAGATTTAATTAATTTGTTACATTTTTTTCGTTCCCGACAAAGATCACTTGAAGATAACTTTCTTTCTGAAAACTGCCGTCGTTGTCACCAGTAGATGTCTCCAAAAGCCGGTTACCTGGAGACTTATTTTATAAAGAAGACATAAATACAGTAGATACAAAATGCGTATAACTATTTGATTAGGAACCATGTCTCCTTTTGTAATGCCCGCGTGAAGTTATAAGTATAGGTAATAGCATGGTTTCGAGTGCAATTTGGATATAACATGCATAAGTGATCATGAGTTTTTCAAAGACCTCAAAATAGCACGAGTCCGAAGGACGACGTCTATTTGAGATCTTTGAAAAACTCACGAGTGCATGTTTATCCAAATTTCACGTGAAACCATGCTATTATATACGTATTAATAATTTACATAAAAATGTTCGAGACAATTGTAGTTTTAACTTACACGTTTATAGCGAACATTCCACTGGCAAAGTTTTCCTGGCTTTGTTATATCACATTATACAACGCTATTAAACAGCTTGAAAATTCCACTCAACTATGTATTTTTTGTTAGACGGCTTGTTTAAGGTAAATGCTTTTCCATTTAAAAATAAAGATAAAAGCCATATTTTCCACGCGAAGGCAACTTTTACTTTGTGTAACGCGGCGCCATGTTTGTTTTGTTTTGAAGCAATCTGTGACCGTTACTTCTTTAATTAAACTAAATTGCTTTAAACTGATTGGTTGATTTAATCATCACAATGTTTTTCCACCAATCAGATCAGTTTGTTACAGACTTGTGTACTGTGATTACAGAAAATTGCACTGTGATTACAAAAAATTGCACTGTGATTACAGAAAATTGCGCTGTTTGGGATTAACTGCACTGAAATCAACCAATCACAGTCGAGTAATATCTTTATGTATATTATTAATCCGGAAAACAGAATTTCAACAGTAAACTGCAGAGTATAAAAGAACGCTATATTATTAATTAATAGCCAGGATGTTCTCATGCAGTATCCTTCAAAATCCTTCTCTTCTTTGTTCTCGGGAATAGAGGGAAAATATACGACTTGCACATACAAATAACATAATATCTATTTAAAAACATTAATAACTTCTTATTAACCGAACGCGAGGTAGGCAGAGAAATATCGGACCAAGGTCTTTTTTGTGCAGACCGAGCCCGTAGGGCGAGGTTTGTACAAACAGACCGAGTCCGATATTTCTCTGTAAAGACCAAGCAAGCGAGGTTAATAAAAAGTTTATTATATGGCATTTATAGGCATTTATACTTAAAACAAACAAGAAATACATGATTTGAAATGCATATTAGTAGCGTGGTACATACTTGGTCGAAGAAACAAAAACTAGCAAAGTATTCCTTCTTTTCCACTAAAACCATTCACAGATATCTTATTAATAACAAAGTAAATTATATTTCAATTAGTTTTGCTGCAGGGCCTCTTTTAAGGATGTGTAACTGGGGGCGGCATATTTAGCGAGTGACCTGGAGAAGTACCAGTCTAGCCTGTGTATAGCAGGCGGTATTAGAAATACCGCCTGCCCAAAAACTACACATTCTGAGTTCCGCCCACCGAACGCATGGTTCCGCCCATCTTAGGTGCTGATTACATGGACCGGGCCAGCCCAGTTAACCGGGCTGAAAAATGTCACGAAAATCTTCTTTGGGCCGCAAAATGAGTTTTAAATCGGGTTTAGGATGATTTTGCATCTTTAATAAACCAATTATTTATCGCAAATTTATTTTACGCGAGTTTTAAAACCACAGTAAGGTCCTAAACAAACGAGTCAGCCCGGTTAACCGGGCCAGCTCGGCACCATGTAATCAGCACCTTACTGTAATGACTTATTTATTTGTCAAACTCTTCACCAGTGCAAATATACGGCTTTGACGTTTCATATCTTCGGTTCATTTAATGCAATGAAGACAAAAATACCACGTTCGATCCAGTGTAACAATATGTCCTCATTCATAGCGATAGTTTTAGTCGATGTCAACATTATAGCGATTTATGAGCTTTGAAAGTCAAGCGAGTTCGTATATTATCAAATTACGCAATTATCTGAACAAAAATATAGACTAGCCATACCTTTCGCCGAACATAACTTAGGCCCCTTCGGACGTATCTTCTTTGTAATAGTCCTGTTCGAATCGCTATCAAAAACACTACTTAGAGTGTCATTTACGAGCCTGTATCTTCAAATCTGCACTTTTATCACGCTATCTCTATCAAGCAACAAATGTTGGATTGATATTCGTTGTTCATTCTTCAAGACGATGGGATTACCGATTCCAGATAAAGATTAAAGAATTCAACGCTTAATTATCAATTAAGTTAGTGTATGCCATCTCTCGATACTCTTGCTCCCAGTGAACTGCGAAACGACCGTTTTTTTAGGCGCTTTGTCAGTGACAGTTTTGTCAATTACGAAGGACATATTTGTGTACCTCGTGATCACAATTCGTTGCAAGCGGCGTGTGAAAAACTGCAAGTTTCAGTTTGACAGTTAAATGAGTTTCTAATTTTATTGTCCAATCAGATACGTAGTTTTGGATTTTAAATCAAAACTACGCACTTGATTGGACAGTAAAATTAGAAACCATTTAACTGTCATAACTGTCAAACTGAAACTTGCAGTTTTTCACACGCCGCTTGCAACGAATTGTGATCACGAGGTACACAAATATGTTCTTCATAATTGACAAAAACTGTCACTGACAAAGCGCAAAAAACCCCCGGTCGTTTCGCAGTTTACTGGGAACAATAGTATATCAGTATCAATTACAATCTCGAAACCAGAGCCCGCAATCCTCTATGGAGGCTTGCTGAGCAAGCCTCCTCAGAGGATTGCAGGCTCTGGTTTCGAGATTGTATCAATTACGAAAATAACAATAGTTTATAATACCGCAACAGTAACTTCTAAAATTATCACTAATTACTCTAATTCTTTACTCCTGTCAATCAAAAATTCAAAATCAACATTCTGACCAATCAGAATGCTCCGTCACCCAGCTGCCGGAGAACTCAGAATGTGTAGTTTTTGGGCAGGCAGTATTTCTAATACCGCCTGCTACCTTGCTACGCAGGCTAGTTCCAGTCTTCAAGTCTGTATCACTGCAGCTACCAGCATATATTGCATGCTTTAACTAATAAGTATACGTCATAGGGCAGTAGATCAGACCATAACTATATAGGATTCTGAGACAACCGAGTCGACTAACGAAGGTGCGAGCCTCATTAGGGGTTTGAGGGCATGCCCCCTCCAGAAAATTTTGAATTTCTTGAAGCTTAGATAAGCTATTTCCGGCATTTTGAGGAGTTTTCCAACAAGAAATTAACCTTATAAACAGTTACACAATTACTGCAATTTTACAGTCGCCCAAATGTAATCCAGTCCCAATAAGGCAACATGGTGTGATGATGCGGTAATGAAAATGTGCGTGGTATAGTATTATCATTCACCACACTTTCTACAGTATACTGTATTACGTGTATTGGGGTACTTGAAATCGACGCATTCGCCTTCTCAGTGTCACTCATGCATGAAGAGCAAGATAGGGTGGTCTCTTTGGAGTTTCTTTGCTTGGAAAAACTAAACTACAATTTCGTCCTAAAATGCCATTTCACGCCTTGTACCATGAGCAAATTATTGCAGCCATGGTTTAGGTTTCTGGCGATGTTTAAATTTCAGTCCCCACATTATGGCCTACCGAGTCAACTGACTTGGTTGACTCATAGCTAGTACGGGCCTGCAGATGATGGTCAAATTCAGAAATGTTAACAACTTAACATCATTTTCTCACTTTGATACATAATTGCTGGTTGACCACCTACTGCAGGTAGTTTTTAGGGACCTCACTAGGGGGGAGGGGAATTGCCGATTGGAGGGGCTAGTAAGAAGGCTGGGGGGACATGTCCCCCAGTCTATATGTTAAAAGAGGTCCTGTTTTGCTGTTTTGTTTCAAAATGCATGCGTTTGTTTACGTAATATGGAACGCCGTTCCATTACGGGAATTGTAATGGACCGCTGAAAGTGCTTCTCAACCAATCACAGTCTGCCATTTCACTGGAAGTGATGCTTGCCATATAATAATATAAATTATATCAGACTATTTAATACAAAAACAGAATTATTATATACTCTGTCTCTGCTATAATTAGCTGAAGCTAGCCGACGGAAATAATTAATTTAAATATTCTATATGGTTTTCGTGCATGGAATTTGAAGATTTCACATCAAATTTAGAATTTTACCATATTCGTATGTGGAAATTAATTTCATATCTGAAATTCTTATTGCATTATAAGTATGTGGAATTGGGACAGTTCACTTGTGAAAAGCATTTTTCGTAAGGGCTTTTAAAAAAATATTTATTGTTTTTAGTCCTCTTACCTGAAAATTCCTTTCATTAGCAACATAATCGTGGAGCATTTTAACCATCATTGCAAAAGATGGACGATTGTCTGGCTGGTTTTCCCAACATTGTTTCATTAACTCGGTGCTGTTAGAATGCAATAAAGAGAATTGCACTTTATTGTCTATTGAATTCATTTAGTTGGCTAATCACGTGAAATTAAATAAAAATTCCCATCTTACTGAGTGAAATGGGACGCGTTCAATCAATCAATCTATCAATTTATATCTGTCTAAATTAATATAAACATACACTAAATAAATATATGCATGTATGACATAGAATTAAAATCACTCAATTCTATATATAAGGTTACCATGATGATCACTTTGTAGCATATACTCGGGAGGTGGATAGTGTTGTTTACGCAATTTGATTGCATGGTTGCTCAACTCCGGATATTCTTGCACTATTCACCTCCACCACAGAATACTACACAGAAGTCCATCTCCATTGTTTTTTGCGTAAGCGTTATTCGTCATGATTCGTCACTCAACAAGTAGAATGACGAATCATGACGAATAGAGTTTACGCAAAAAATAATGGAGATGGACTTCTGTGTAGTATTCTGTGCCTCCACCTTCACAAAAACAAAATGGCTTCCCGTTTCGTACCTATCACAAACGAACAACTTTTTGTACTAAACGAAGTTGTGGTTTCGCCAAACACGAAGAAAGTTTTGCTTAACAGTGACTAGAGGTACTCTTAAAGCTATATTAGTCAGGCAGATAGAGTAACAAAAATTATGGAAAACTTTCCATATCGAGGTCAATTCCATTTTGCCCTCATATTGTGCCCTGAAGGCTGGTAATTAGTATTAAACTCTATTACTGGTAATTTGTATTAAACTGTATGTTACAGTTAAAAAATGTAAAATTTCAAATACATTTCTATTAACAAAAATGACTTACATCATTTGAAAGCTTGCAAAAACGACATTTAAGACATTTAAACGGTTACTAGAGTTTTTCAAGTTCTTCTTGAGTTATGAGCTAGCTGTTGAAAGCGTGTAGTTCAGACTATAGTATCCATGCAGGATTTTTGCGAGATTTTGGCTTATTTTTCACATTTGGAACAGCAATAACTCGAAAATCACTTGAAAATCCCAGCTAACTATTTAAATGTAGTTGGTTAGCTTTCTATCGATGCAAGTCATTTGTATTAGAAATGTATCTGAAATTTCACATTTTTTAACTGTAATACAGTTTAACACAAAATTCGAAGAAAAACATGTCGGCAAGAGCCTACAAGATATTTTAACGCCGCAGACATACAGAAATGTACTTACTAGCCTTCGAATTATGTGAGGGTGAGATGGGAGATTAGATCAGGGTTCGTAAAGTATAACAAAGAACATCAAACCAAGAGGATAGGGTCACTTGTTACCACTTCATAACTTATATTTTACATGAAATAATTGTTACATACATTGTCCAAGGACAACGTGTCGGAATCGCCATTCTTTCACCTGCTAGTAAGTACGTAAACACATCAAGGTTTGATATACCAGGATAAGGGGTTTGACCTATTGTAAACAATCGAAAACTAAATTCAGTCAACAGAATGTAGTATTGTTTCATCAAGGTTTGTCAAGGTATGTAAAAAATCTTTGAGCCAAAGCATGCATGAGACAAATAAAACATCACACGCGGTTAACACATTCAGCCATTCAGGATATTAGAGAGTTTAAGTTCGACTTCCGATACCACTAATACCGATACTAACAACATGTCATACGCATGCGCTTTGCTCGCAAGAAGTACGAGGACAAGTGTATTAATTGGGAGTCACCACTACCGAAGTCGGCCTTGTTTTGGAAGTCGTGGGAATTGTAAGATAAACTCATATAAATCGGATATTTCATAATTTTTACGATAAACACGTAAACTATTTGTTTATTAGCATCGCCTGAGTCATGTTTTAGTCGGAATTTTAGCTCAGCTGCCGTTTAGTATACCGCACATTTTCGGCCGGTGACGATTAATGTGTTCTATACTTTATCTGTCGTGATTACTTAACGCTTTAAAATTCCCGGTACCAAAATGAGAACGGAACTGAAGATATCGGTATCGGTATTGGTATCGGTATCGGAAGTCTAACTTAAACTCTATTAATCAAAACCAGAACGATTAGATAATGAGTGGCACATGATGCTCACTTTCTCACTATTAATAAGCTTTAAAAAACTCATTAATAATTCAGGAGGAAAACACGAAGAAAATCATAAGCGTGTCGTGGTTTTATATGTGATAAAAAATCATGTTAATTTACATAAACTTTAGCTTTGATTTTCTCGGTTTAGACAAAGTTTACTTTAAAAATCATTCGTAGTCGTGTTTTATCACATATAAAACACTCCGCTACGCGTCGTGTTTTATATGTGATAAAACACTCCTACTCGTACTTTAAATAGTACTTACAAAATCATATATATGTAGGCTTAGGCGCTTACCCTATATAATTTTGTGAAACTCATTGATAATTCATGAAGAAAACGCTTGAAGAAATCATGAGCATGAAGGAGTTAACTTTGTATCTGATACAGAGAATTATGCTGATTTACATAAACTCTCTCCAAATATCATTCATTTACTTTAAAATGTTGAAGAATACGAATGCTCTGATCGAGACGTTTCACAAGCTATATAAAGTATATTTGCACGCGTCCGTGTTGTATCAGACATACAACCCGGCCCTTGTCTTCGGCTTGAGTTTGTATAGAGAGAGAATTTACGATGTACGACGCGGTCTGAATTTTAGCTCAAAATGAGCACTAATGCTCAATGCTTTATCTATTACATAAACGTTTGGAGACGGTTGTTTAATTCTGTGGTTTAACTAACGCCAAAATAAATTTCAACAATGTATTGACATGCGCAGAGGATTAGTATAGGGCCGAGGGCGTAATATGCATGATAATGCATCAACTACTTGATAAAAGATCAGTGTCTTAATTTTTTATTCTTCACCTACCCAGTTTAAAAAGTTCCCACAACACAACTCCAAATGACCAGCTATAAAAGTACAGCGAAAAAGATCATTGCGGTAATACAGCTATTATATATATAGAGCTTTGAATATTTTTGACGGATTCAAGCATGCAATTCGAAAGTTTGTTTTATTTTAATTTTTACATTATTACTTCGGTTCTGCCATTCCAGTCCTACGTGAGTCTCGTTGTCAGACCACGGGTCAGACGAAAATATTGACGAAACTGCCATTAGGGACCGGTCATTATTTATGGCGGAGGGTGGCACCGAAGAGAAAAAGGTTGGGTAAACTAAATTTTGAGTAAGTAAAAGGTTGGGTAAATGAAAAACAAAACAACTCAAGGGTTGGGTAATAAAAATTTATTGTCATTTCCAAAGCATGACCCACTGAAATATTGGAGACTGAAAAGCAATGTCAACAGTCATTTGTCAATACAATATGTGAATCAATCAGAGTCACTATCTTCACCCGATAGTTCGACAAAACAAATTGTGTTTCCAAAGAAAGTACATGTGCAGACAACATGAAACTTTAGACTGCAGAAAATTTCACAAGCCATTATCAAACTCATGTCACTGAAGTGATAAAGGACATGTATGACAACTGAATGGTATCCTTTTGTTAAGTTTTTGGCCAGGGGTGGGTAGTTATTTTTTAATTGATATTTGAGGTTGGGTAATCAAATTTTTGTCTTTTTAATGGTTGGGTCAGCAAAATGTTTGACACGGAAAACATTTCTCTTCGGTGCCACCCCCCGCCATAAATAATGACCGGTCCCTTATTACATTAGGGGCCATTTTAACAATTACGTCATCAACAAGAGGGGTACCAAATCTAGTGACAGTTGATTATCTCACCAAAGGGAAACAAAGTCATTCATTAAGTGGTCCAAGCTTAGTAACCATATAAATATAAAATTATATATACACATCTGTCTTCTCTGTAAATACTGAGTACTGGATCGATTCAATTGCCATCCACTTCAGAGGTAGTAAAGTCTAGGAGGACAAACGCATGTATATACGTACTGAAAGTAGTAATATAGGTACCGTTCGACCCGGATTTTCAGGGCGGCGCAGGGCAGCGCAGGGGCGGCGCACATTAAAAATTCAGGGCGGCGCATCATTAAAAATGCAGGGCGTCGCATCATTAAAAATTCAGGGCGTCGCATCATTAAAAATTCAGGGCGGCGCATCATCATTAACATACGTCATAATTATATGCGCAGTGACGTCACTCATTAGTATACATTATAATTATATGCATGACGTCACGCGGGCGAGCTTAAACAGGATCGGACAAGACTTGCTGAGTAGGCATTTTTTTAGCGTCTCGCCACGTCTGTGATACAATGGAGGGATTAAGATTGGCTTACTATGAATTACTCGCATGGCAAAATTGTTATCGAAATTAATATATAGCAGAGTTATAGCCGTATCTTTGCTCGGAAGAGATAAATTTCCACAGGTATATTGAAGGATTTTTCGTATGTTTCATAGCGAGGAATCTATTCGTCACAAAAATCAAGACATATCTTAAACTAAACAGTTGCTAATCCTTGGTTGTCAACGTGGTTGTTATGGTCAATATTTGCATGTTGTTCAACATTATTTAGCAATCCTCCTACAAACATATACTGTATACTGTTAAGATGATCATAAGAAAGCTTATCAAGAGTAGAAGTTGAAATTAGAACAGTTGTAATATTTTTTGACACTATCATCTGTTATTTGTATCAATAAACATGTTTTAAACTTTGCAAATTTGCGTTGATATGCGTTGCTATGCGTTGCTAAATCATTAGGAGGCGTGTAGGTAATTAAGGGGATTAAGGTAATACGAATTTGCATAACTAAGTGTATCCCGATGAATAGATAGGGATTATTTTTAACGCATGCCTTAAAATCAGGCGCGTGGCTTTGCAGGTGCATGCATATATTAAAGTACAACATATTTGTACACTAATCAAGCGGGCGGGTTAGACAAATCCCGCGGGCGGAAAGAGCGGGCCTTGCAGGTAAATGTTTGCACAACATTTCAGTTTTAAAATACATTTATTTCTTCAAAAAGTTTTACAAAGTTATACTTCTAATATATATCGTCACTTGTTTGAGACGTTTCGGTATCAGATTCGTCATCGTAGCTGCTTTCATCTTCCGTAATCCATTTGGTATGTCTTGGGACTGCCATATGAGAACACAGTTTTAACCTCTTTGTAGTTGATAAATTACTGCGTTGGCCTTGCCTTCTCTTACTTCCGCGCCCTGCTTGGTGTAGTAGGGCTTTTGCTCCTTGTTCGGCAAAGTCTTTAACAACGTCACCTCCGTGAGTCTTTACAGATTCTCTAACATTTTTCCCTTGGAGTACATCCATTCTGTGGCTGCTTGTAATGCTCTTTTGCCAACAACTTTAGCACCTTGTTTGAATAGAGGGATAGCATATCTCGCAAGGCTCTTGAAAATACCTCCGATCCCATAACCTCTTTGAAAACGTGCACCGCGATACCCAGTGATGTTTCCGCCACGTTGTTGTCTCAAGAAATGGTCTCTCAGTAGTTTTTCGTCTAAAACAAGTGTACCTCTCGGCATGTTGATGTGTTCAGTTCAACTTCACGCAGTCAACTGATCAAATATCACTTTGGTCACCTATTTTATGGTTAAAAGACTGCCTTTCATCCGTTCTGATATCTATTATTTTACCTTGGCGACAATGTGGACAGCTGGCGATTACATGCGTGAAATCTCCCTTGAACACTTGAAAATCACAGATCATACAGCGACAGCTTTTACAATTCGGATAAAAATCTGTCCATGTGCATACGGGGCACGTACTCAAATGGGAGATGTATATATCTTTGTTACAACTGTTACAAGTTGCGTCAGCATCAGATTGTGTATCCTGATGGGACCACTTGTGGGCTAACACAGAAAGGACATGTCCATTTACGATTAGACTTTTATCAATTTCCAATTCTGCAAGACCTTTTATAAAAATGCTCAATCCAGTTGGTTCGGGAATATCTGGATGATAAGGCGTCACGCAATATTTCAGAAGGTCTACAATGTCAGTTCCTCGTATATTATGTCCTCTGTAAACGATTTCTCCTTTTCCATTCCAAGTCAAAATCCCCGTAGAGGCTAAAATAGAATGAAGGATTTCTTCGGCTTCGTGTTCATCATCAACGTCAAGATATTTGAGAATGTCTTCAAGTCTCCACTGTTCAGGAGATGATCGTTTGTCGCTATCCATGATTGGAATGAGGAGATGCCCTTCATACTTTTTATTTTATACTAATTCTGCAAGGCCTTCTAAAAGTGGTCCAAGTACCAATCCCAGAAAGCCGCTTCCCCGCTGAACAAGAATTTCCTTTTTTCGTCCTAAAACTTCTATTTCTGTCCGCTAAATCAGCTAGATCTTGTTTGAAAGGTCTGAGTTTGTCCTTTGTTTCTTTAGAGTATGTGAAATTTTCTATACAATGACACAAGCATCGAATTTGCTCAGCTGATGTAGAATTAAGAAGAGCTTGCTGTTGAGTTGGATGAGAAGTACATAAGAGCTCTACAAATGGTCTGTGTTTCATATAACTGCTAGTCATCTCTGTTCGGCGGTCAGCAACGGAATGAAGATTTAGTTGGAAATAACACATATACAAGGGTCGGCACGCCCTCTATAGATTAGGTCTAGACAATAGTCTTAATAGTCTTTACTATAGTCTTCATAGTCTTTAATATAATCTTAATAGTCATGACTATAGCCTTCATAGTCTTTACTATAGTCTTCATAGTCTTTACTATAGTCTTCATAGTCATGACTATAGTCTTCATAGTCTTTACTATAGTCTTCATAGTCTTTACTATAGTCTTCATAGTCTTTACAGTCATGACTATAGTCTTCGCAGTCATGACTATAGTCTTCATAGTCTTGACTATAGTCTTCATAGTCTTTACTATATATAGTCTTCATAGTCTTTACTATAGTCTTCTTAGTCTTTACTATAGTCTTCATAGTCTTTACTATATATAGTCTTACTAGTCATGCTTATAGTCTTAATAGTCATGACAATAGTCTTAATAATCATCACCACAGTCTTCATAGTCGTGACAATAACCAACGGGATAAATGTGCCTCTCCACCCTTGCTTTAAATCATTTTACACTGACTCTTGAGAAGTAAACATGTCTTATGAATGCGACATCTGCGGTAAAACGTTTGCAAATGCGACTAATCTCCTTCGCCACAAGAAGGTTGTCCATGCATATGGAACTCATAATCTTGGGCAGCAAACTCTTACGGTGAATGGAGTTACAGTCATGCAGCATCCCTTTACGTGCATCGTTGCAGGATGTACACAAAGCGGCAAAACCGTATGGGTGAAATCTCTCTTGGAGAATGCTCAAACGACTATAAGTCCTACTCCTCAACGTATCATTTGGTGTTATGGTCAATGGCAACCGTCCTATTTTGATATGAGGAGGATAATGCCTGGAATCGAGTTTAATGAAGGCATCCCCGACGATATCGACAATGCGGATTACTTGGACGTATCGCAACGGAATTTGATCGTATTGGATGATCTTATGGCTCAATCTGGCAAAGATAAACGTATTTCTGATCTTTTTACGAAAGGAAGTCATCATCGAAATTTGTCTATCATCTATATTGTCCAAAATATATTTCATCAGGGCAAAGAAATGAGAAATATCAGCCTTAATGCTCACTATATCGTGTTGTTCAAGTCACCAAGAGATAAACAACAAATTTCTATGCTTGCAAGGCAAATAAATCCTGGGAAAGTACAAGAGTTTATGAAGAGTTATGAAGATGCTACGAGCCGGCCTCACGGGCATTTGATGTTGGATTTAAAGCCAACAACAGACGATCAACAACGACTCAAGACCAACGTACTTCCCGGCGAGATTGCAAAGTTTTTACACAAACAGTCGTATCGTCAACCACCGCTTGCAAATGCCATGTATGATGCCGAGCAGCAGCGAATGAAAGAAATCATGGATGCACCACAGCTTAGCGCAGTGGAAAAAAGCAAATTATACTCTGATCAACTAAATCGGTTTTTGACATTCAAAAATAAGATGTTCCGGCTCAAGCTCCTGTTCAGACAACTCTACTAGTGCCTGCAGAGATACCACCACAAGCGCCTGTAATAGCGGAAATACCATCACCAGTGCCTGCGACTCCTAAACCTAATTTCCTTACGCCACCACCAACCGAAGGTGAACGACCAAAACTCAAGCGCAATTTTTGTCATAATTGGGTAGACTCTACAGACTGGAGGCCCCAAGATTTGGCAATGATGACCCCTGAACAAAGAGAAGGTTACGAACAAAGATTACTTTGCGAGAGGCCGAAATATATTCCAATGAAGCACGAATATGTTGTAAGATTATCACCAGAAGATAGACAAGAGTATGAGAACTCTTTAAAAATAACAAAAACACCTAAACGTTACGCTCTTAGAAGTAGACCGTACAAAATTTTGTAAAACGTTTTGAAGAAATAAATGGATTTTAAAACTGAAATATTGTGCAAACATTTACCTGCAAAGCCCGCTCTTTCCGCCCGCGCGATTTGTCTAACCCGCCCACCTGATTAGTGTACAAATATGTTGCACTTTAGTATATGCATGCACCCGCAAAGCCACGCGCCTGATTTTAAGGTATACACCTCCGTTAAAAATAATCACTATCTATCCATCGGGATACACTTAGTTATGCAATTTCGTATTACCTTAATCCCCTTAATAACCTACACGCCTGCTAATGACTTAGCAACGCATAACAACGCAAATTTGCAAAGTTTAAAACATGTTTATTGATACAAATAACAGACGATAGTGTCAAAAAAATATTACAACTGTTCTAATTCTAACTTCTACTCTTGATAAGCTAGCTTTTTTATGATCTGACTCGATCATCTTAACAGTATATATGTATGTAGGAGGATTGCTAAATAATGTTGAACAACATGCAAATATTGACCATAACGACGACGTTGACAACTCGGGATTAGCAACTGTTTAGTTCTGTTTAAAATATGTCTTGATTTTTGTGACGAATAGATTCCTAGCCTCGCTATAATTTTGTAAGCTATAATTTTGTAAACATACGAAAAATCCTTCAATATACCTGTGGAAATTTATCTCTTCCGAGTAAAGATACAGCTATAACTCTGCCATATATTAATTTCGATAACAATTTTGCCATGCGAGGGACACAAACTATTCATAGTAAGCCAAGATTAATCCCTCTATTGTATCACACACGTGGAGCGACGCTAAAAAATGCTTAGTCAGCAAGTTTTGTCCGTCCTTGTTTAAACTTGCCCACGTGACGTCATTGCATATAATTATGACGTATGTTAATGATGAGCGACGTCACTGCGCACCCTCATTTGTACGAGTATTAATTATAAATGAGGTGGTGGACACCCACCACCACAAACTCCACCACCTCAAACTCCACCACCTCACACCACCTCATCCACCTCCACCACCTCACACCACCTCATCCACCACCTCAAAAATCCGGCCCGAACGGCCCCTATATTACTACTCGCCTAATCCCTTAATTACCTACACGCCTCCTAATGACTTAGCAACGCATAACAACGCAACATTTGCAAAGTTTAAAACATGTTTATTGATACAAATAACAGACTATAGTGTCAAAAATATTACAACTAAAACTGTTTGCTAAACTCTTCTACAAGTTTTTTCTCCAAGAATCCTTGATAAGCAATTTTATGATCGGCCTCAAAACTTCTAAATCGTTCACACGCGTCGCCTTCACAGAATACACGTAACTCGGTGGGCAAGAGAACAACGCTTCAGCTACGGACTCGAGCGGATCTTCTGATCTCCAATGAAACAAATAGTTCAGTATACATTGTAGTTCGTGGTTCTCAGTGTTCTGATGTAGTTCCATCAATGAATCGACAAACGTAGAATCTGGATCTTTTTCCAGTTGCTGTAAATATTCGAGTACATCTCTGTCAACCGCCAGTTTTAGTACCCTCATTGCCTCAGCGAATTCATTCCAAACCTCAGCGAAATCATTCCAATACGCTTACCATTCACTCGTTCGATCGCTTGTAAACCATACATTTGCCATCGTTCGTTTTCGTTCATCATGAGGCAGTCATGTTGCCTTTGACTAGGATGACCGACTTGACAACCATTACAGGATTCCACACAAAGTCTTTCAACTTCTTGTGCAACTGCATTGCATATATTCCTTCCAATAACTTATAAGATGTGGCTTTTCCGTGCAGACACTCCATCGTATGGCTTTCACAGCGAAATGGCAATATAGCTATAGCAAGCGTTGTCTTTTGTACTGAAAATTCCGAGCTCTGCTTAATGACTGTTTCGGACATTTGGTTGCGTTACCTGTCACATTTGGCCCAGGCTTGCCCGCGTTAATTGGTCGCGCTACCTGGCGTTATAGATTTTGCAAGCGCATTATAAATTCCGCCAGAGTGTTAGCTGAACAAAGTGACGTCATAGATTTTGCATACTAATTACTACCGGCACCTAAGTTTGAATACTAATTACTTTCGTCCCCAGAGTGGGGGTATTACTACTGATACATGAGTTTGACCTTTATAATTGTCGCCTTGACCGAGCTATTTTTAAAACTATTGTTTATGTGAACTTGCAACCAATCAAAATCTTTCATGATGCTGATCAACCAATCAGATTTCCCGTCCACCAGATGGACGGGAATCCCACAGTTTAGACAGGTCCTATTTAAAATTAGGGCCTGAACTTCAGGTTATCCTAAAAGACAAAGTTAGCACACTTGCTAGAGGTCATCGGATAGTGAAAACCCTGAAAGACGAAGACCTCTTAATTCCATAATCCAGAACAAGCGTAGCAACAGTCGTAGCAAAGACATGAGCATAATGTTCCGACAGAGTCTCGGAGGCGTCAGCCAAGCAACGCGAATAGCCGAAGGGAAAAAAGGGTGGGGTAAGATGTTCCGAAAGAGTTTCGGAAGGATCGGTCGTTCTGAAACTTAGGGAAGAAAATCCCATGGCAAAGATTCGGAAACTTTAAGGTCGCTGGTCTTGAAATGTTGAGGGCCCTACTAAGGTCGGATATCCGGAAATTGTCCTGGCGGAAGTTCGGAAAATGTTTGGGCGCAGGTCCGGAAATTCTAAGGGCGGAGGTCCGGAAATCAGAAAATGTCCCAGAACTCTCAACTCTACACTACTGACGCTGTATGCGGTAGTATGTAATATAGCATGGTAATACCTGTTATAAACACATCTTGAACCTTTCACTGTGGTAGTATATATTATATAGCATGCAGGGACGTCGCGAAGCTATCAACATTGAGGGGGGGGGGGGTGTCGTCATGTTTTGACCAAGACTTCCCATGATTTTGACCAAGTCTTAAAATTTTTTCCCGGAAATGCTGTCGACGGGGGCGGGGGGGGGGAGGTCACAAAAATTTTTCGGACTAACATAGTCAAAAAAATTTTTCCGGACTAATGTAAGCGTATTCAAAATTTTTCAGCCAAAATAAGCAAGGCTCCCGATTTTTTCGCCGCAAACGTTACAGAAGCTTTAAAATTGTTAAAATTGCGAACCATTTCATAAATTTGAACAACTTCGACCATCTTTCATCCCAAACTTTTACCAAATTTTTCCGAGTTTTACCTTCAATTTTAATCAAATATTAGTTTCATTTTTACCAACTTTGGGCAAATATCAGTTCCATTTTGACCAACTTTGACCAATGTTTGAATTATTGGGGGTGGGGGTGTTACACCCCCCACACACCCCTTATAGCGACGTCCCTGATAGCATGGTAATATATGTCATAAGCACATCTTGAACCTTTCAATGTGGTAGTATGTATTATAGCGTGGTAATGCCTGTTATAAACACATCTTGAACCTTTCACTGTGGTAGTATATATTATATAGCATGGTAATATATGTCATAAGCACATCTTGAACCTTTCAATGTGGTAGTATGTATTATAGCATGGTAATATATACATGTCATAAGCACATCTTGAACCTTTCACTGTGGTAGTAGCACGGTAATACCTGTCATAAGCACATCTTGAACCTTTCAATGTGGTATCTTGGCAATCGTCAATAAGCCACCAAAATCGTTTATCATTTGCGAGACGTATGTTTTTCCACTCTGTGTCTCGAACATAGCTACAAGCTGCATTGAAATCACCCATAATAACGATATTCTTTATTTCCCATCTTTTAATTACGTCATCATAAACATCAACCAGTTTGTCAACTTCCCTCACTGCATCATCTGGTTTCGTGTGTATGGCGACAAACACCAGCTCACTAACAGCTGCATCAAAGAGGAACAAAAATATTAAAGTGACGGTGTAAATGTTTTGGGGCGCTTATAGAAAAGCTTTCGTATAATATATTCAAACATATTCAATAGAATAAGGTCACCCGAAATCTCGGGTCAGTCGAGGCATGATCTAGCTTAGGAGGGCCAGCTCAGTTCCCATATAAACGCAAAATGAAATTTAATAATAACAATGGCGGCATCTCGCCTAAACCGGGCCAGTTCGGGAACCCGGGCTGGCTCGCCCCATATAAACAGCCCCTAAAGGTAAATACACGTCTCTGTCAAACAGAGGTCAATATGACTTTTGGGATGGAGGGGTGTGATAAAAGAATAGCTGTATATAATTATATATTATGAATATGTAAATTAATGGATTATATAAGGAGCCCAGAGTTTGAAGCGAGCAGAAAAAAAAAACAGGACAAGCAAGGAAGGAGTTCCTAAACATTCAAAAACCGACGAAGACCTTCAGGAGAAGAACAACTTGGAAAGATATCTTGCTTTTGTTGGAAGTATACTGAAGCTCGCTGACTATATACGCCCAAGTTCATTTGAGATCGACAGAAAACCACCTCGAAGCGATTTAAGAATGTTCAGGTTGTCAGCAAGTTTCGTCACGCTTTTGTTCATAAGACATAGCCGTTAAAATTCTACACAAACAAGATACGACGCTGTTATATGTTTGATACTACGCGGAAAGTTAAGCGCTGTGGGCTAGCTGAAGAAAGAAGACGTAGCTACACTCTGTTGGACTCGGGTTTGTTAAAAAAATACTTTAGGAAATTAGATAACTCTTAGTAATTACAGGATTAAAACTTTTATGTTAATTGTAGTACATTGGGTTTTATTGACTTGGGTTATTGTGAACTGCAGCGCCCACGTCGGCGATAGAAATCGTCACAAGGGGATTCGTAGGCGTCAGGTCTTTTTTCCTGAAATATATGCTTGCCAAACTGAATTAATTTAAAAAATAGTCAAAACTAATGTTGAAAAACTCTGAATCTCTCAAATACCTCAAAACAAATTCTTGAATCAACTTAAACGACATTCTTTTTGTATACATAAAGCAAACATTCCCATAGCTGTCTCCCAGCTCTTATGAGAAACGTTTATGCCTGTGGGCCTAACAGTGTACTTTATAAACAACGCAGAATTTGATGTTAATTTACGAAAACTATCTGGAGAATTACCATCTATCAAAGCCCAACGTCTTTGGCAGGGTGGAAGAGGGGTTTGAATTCATTCATATTGACGTCAAAAACGTAATATTTGATCCTTCCCTTGAACCATAGTTCTATTAACTATGCTTAAACCTTGTAATCTATCTTTAATGCGTTCAATCATAGTTAATCTATAAACTATGATTTTAATAAAAACCCCAAAACTACTTGTACTTGCAACTGTAATTAACTGGTCTGCAAATAAGTGCAAAGCACGAGGTGAAAATTAGTCCTATTATGATGCCGGGGCTTGTCCTTCATTGTGCCACTCATGTAAACTGTTTCATAGATGTAAAAATATTTTCGCTAATCAACTATAGATTCCAATTCTGTCATAAATTCCATTGCACCTTTTGAGGCATGTTTCACACTTATAAATTAATAATTTATGAATTATGAATTAATTGTTCGTTTCATCATTGTTGTACCGTGCATGTATATATTTCTATACGATTTTGGCCCCGTTTACACTATACCAGATTACTTTTCATACCAGATTAATTTTTACTCCGAAGTAAAAAACAAGGGTGTTTACACTATGCCGCTTCGCTCTGTTGCCAGCTCATGTCTTTCACTGTCGCCATGGAAACAAGTGCAATATACCAAAATTTATTAAAAACAAGAAGTAACACCCGTTTTCTTTGTAAAGTATAACTCTGTTTAAAAAGCTTGACCACAAGACGTTGCTTCGTTTCGCTCTAATCCAAAATTGACGAGTATTTCTTTAAATTTTGCTCTTTCAAAAGCGAAAAGTCAATGTTATTATCGTTTTCTTTATTTGTATTCGGCAGAAGTAGTAAATGGTTGCAAGGCGAAACAAACAACAGCTATAAACTATTGTAAAAGCGAGCAAATAAAGGCGACAATGTTAAAACATACACGCCAAAACCGATTTTGTACCGAAGTTGTTTACACTGCTCCGGCACGTACCGGATTACTTTTCATATCACCTCCAAAGCGGAGTGATTTTTGCTCCGCGTCGCGTACCGGATTACTGTGGCGTAGTGTAAACAGCAGCCGAATCCGGTATGAAAATCGCTACGCTCCGATGCAATCCCGTATAGTGTAAACGGGGCCTTAAATATTGACAACTAATATTTGTATAGCTCAGTAGGTATCCTGGATAAATGTAATTATTATTATTTCCTCGGGCACTTTGGTTTACTATACATTTCTGTGTCACGTGCGTGGTAAACAGTTACGCGCCTAAACCTGGCCCAGTGCACGCCGTCGACGCACTCCTTAATAGAGACCTTACGATTATAGGACGGCAACGCGACGGCAACGGGTACCAATACAATAGACTATTGAAAAGAATTGAGTAATTACAATATATGAATAATTTAGACATTGTCCTCGCTCTGTTTACAAAGCCAAATCACAGATTTTCACGTCTTGATACAACGGCTGCATTCCAAGCCGCAACATGTACAACTTCAAACTGGGTTTAGCAGAACTCTTACCAACCATAACACCCATGTCTTCAACTTCTAAGACTGTATTAAATTCATACGATTGACTAGAAAATACATGCATGCAGAAACCCTCGCCTTGCTGACAAAACCATTGCCTGATTTCCCGAACATGAAGTATCTAAAGTAGTTGTCATGGTAACACGAAATTTTTTTAAGAATATTCTTACAAATGAAAAATCGCTTAATAATATCACTTTTAATTACAAAATTATCAATTTCCCAACATATATATGTTAGGTATGATATTATACGTAATATATAAGCTTCAATTTAAGGTAAAATCCAACCACAAACGCTACGCAAAACGTTTTAAAGTGTTCTTTATAAAACTAAACTGCCTTTATTCTTTAATTAAATGGCTTTATCGATAAACTTTGAGTTTGCAATAAAATGATTTCAAATTCTAGCATGCAAATAACTTTGCTTTCTTTTTTATTTAAAAAAATTCAATATAATAAAAAAGGGAATCAATATTAAAGATACACTGAAATGATATGCTGTCTTGTTTAGTTGTTTCATATACGCAAAGGCCGTCGGGCTTTAAAGCAATTATAAAATCAATATTTAAAACAAACTTACCTTCGTTAACGTCGGCTCCCTTCTTTTAGCCGATTCTTTCGCCATTTCTTTCTTGAAATTTACAAAATCTTGCAAAAATGCGAGCAAAAATGAAATATATTTGCAAGAAATTTATCAATCATCAAATAAAGAAATGTTTGCTATTTCGCTGTCGTCATGCAGTCGTTATAATGCAAACTTTAAATTGGACCAATCACAGTGTTTGCTATTCATGACAGTCCGCCATATTTTTGAGATCAGTGAGGATGACCACCCACGGTTGGTGACCCACGCCCACGATATTTGATGAACTTTAGACTTCGCTAATGCTTTCGTTTCCCCGGGTGTAAATAGCCGGGGGGAATTAGTACCCTCGCTTCGCGCCGTCGACTCGGGGATAATAGAGACCTTACGATTTTAGGACGGCAACCGCGACGGCAACGGCTACCAATACAATAGATCATTGAGAAGAATTGAGTAATTACAATAAATGAATAATTTAGACATTGACCTCGCTCTGTTTACAACGCCAAATCACAGATTTTCACGTGTTGATACAACGGCTGCATTCCAAGCCATAGCCTGCGTGCAGGCCCAAGGGAACTGATAGTGGGCCTGCAACCATCGCCCGGTATTTTGAAATACGCCCCTTTTCATAACACGCCCCATTCGCGCGTCAATTGTCAAAAAAGAACCAAAGACAGCACCCAAATATTAACAAACAAACTCGCATTAAAATTTGCGGGGGGGTTTTCTCTGCTTATTCAGAACACTAATAAACAATGTGTAAATGGCTGCGTTTTAACTCCAAAAAAACAAGCAACGCAGTCAGTAATTGCCAAATTTGCAAGTGCTCATTTTCAACTAAAATCGGAACAGGCAAATTAGGACGAATTTCAACAGAAAACCAGTCTCAAACTTCAAATCATGAGGGAAGTCGTGCGACCACATTAGGATTTATATTATGTGTGCTTCGCTGTCGCCATTGGCATTGTTATAAATAAATTGTCTCACTTATCAGATCGTGTGTGCAATTCTTGTTGGCGGCGGAAAGTACGAAATTTATTTCATTTATTTCATTTGGTAAAGAACTCTACAAAAGAAGAGAGCGTTCCGAGTCCAGATCGTTTCGTTTCAAACGGCAATTTAATACCGCCTTCTGTTTCGCTCTCTCAGCGAAGCCTTGTTAATCGCAAAGTGTTTCGAATAGGCTTACAGTCCTTACATGCAACTGCATCTCAACATCAACCAAAAGATAATTTTCTTGAGGAAGTGAGAACACATAACGTATCAACTGAAGTCTGTTTGAAATTAATAAAACTCAAGTAAAGCTTACTATACTTTACCCCAGTCGTAATTTGCTATTCCAACACCTCACGACAAGCAATCCCCATTGGCATAACGGCAAAAACATATCTTCCTTCAAGTAAACAATAAACAGTCTGTTCTTGTTCATTTGTAATCGAAAAGTAATCAATTTTCAAATTTTAAGCTTATCGAGAGCCTTTGTCTATGCCTTTGTGATGAATCACTGTTCCCTTGGGCCTGCATGCTAGGTTAATTAATTACCGATCGCCTCAGCTAGCCAATGGGAATTTAGCCGGCGGTTCGGCCGGCGAAAATCGAAAACATGGGGTGATGGTTGCAGGCCCACTATCAGTTCCCTTGGGCCTGCACGCAGGCTATCCAAGCCACAACAAGTGCAACTTCAAACGGGGTTTAGCAGAACTCTTCCCAACCATAAAACCCATGTCTTCAACTTCTAAGACTGTATTAAATTCATACGATTGATAATATACGACGAACTATCGACTACCATTTATTTGAAGGAGTTTGTTTTGGCCGTCGCCGTCGCGGTTGCCGTTCTAAAATCGTAAGGTCTCTGATATACGACGAACTATATTTACTACCATTTATTTGAAGGAGTTTGTTTTGGCCGTCGCCGTCGCGTTGCCGTCCTAAAATCGTAAGGTCTCTAATAGGGAGTTTACGAATGTGAGACGGCGACGTCAGGACGACGGCTATCAATACAATGACATGAATCCTACAAAAGAAATTAATAATTAAAAGTCTAACAGGAATTTTAGACGTCGTCCAAGCTCTCGTGACAACGGAAAAATGTATATTTTCACGACTTGCATAGTACGCTAGCATTGCACGCCGTGACAGGTAGTTTTTCTAGCAGCGTTTATCAACATTGCTCGGAGGGTTAAAGCTCTGTTTTACTCTTTCAAAACTATTTTAAATTGATACAAAAGTAAATACAAGACAATATTTTCATACAATCATTTATTTCAAACAGTTTGTTTAGCCGTCGTCCTGACGTCGCCGTCTTACATTCGTAAACTCCCTTAATGCGACTCAAGAGTGTTACTTAAAGTCGAAATTACAGCAAACATTGCATCGCTTCAACCGACCGTAGCAGTTTGTAAGGTTATTTGAAAAAGCGTCAAATATTTATTACAGTATCAAATTGCTTACCGCTCATTCTTGAGCTGAAATTTAGACCGCGTCGTCGAGACGGCCGCGTCGTAGATCGTAAACTTCCTATTGTGAACGCGGTGGTTTCAGATAGGGCAGAAAGCTTCTGCATTTTGTATCTAATTTTCTTTTTGGAAAAGGGTTTCTCGGAACATATGCCGATGTCAATAATATGCTGAACGCATGCAGTTTGGGATGATATAAAACATAATCCTTTTCACGGAATCCTTTCAAAGGAAAGCGATTGTATTCTCACCTGCTGAGGGAACATGGAGATGAACAACAAAAGGTTCTCTTTCAAAATCGTCATTTTTATCGACGTATGTGTAATTCGCCTTCATCGTTGTAATACTTTTCCTAAATCAATAAAGAATTTGCCAACTTTGCCATCGAATTAAGATTAAAAAACTTTAATTATCGTTGCTGTTACACAATTAACAGCAATGCCAATTAACGCGGTCCAAGTAAAAATTAATATTAATTTGATGCAACTAAATGCAAGACTACATACCTCCGCCAGGAATTAAGTTATGTAACATGCATATATTAAATTTAATCCCTGGGTAATGCCACAAATTTTTGCGTTAATACGTTCGCTTTTTTTAAATAATGAGATGATCAAGGTATTTTATTTACCTGTAGATAAATGCATATTGTTCCTTGCTCACTGATCGACCCAGTCTCTCGCTGACAATCATCTCATACTCGCTTGAACCGCTGCTCTTGGCGAAACTGCAGAATAAAAAATTGCGTTCATATCTTATCCAGATTTCGTCAATGCTTGTGAATTTTTTATTATTAATATTACAATATGTCAATAATATAACATTCATTGAAGGCTCAGGCAACAGGACAAATAAAGTCCTAAATTAAGTCCTGCCTGACATGCAACATTACAACACTATCAAACTAACCAATTCGCAGATTACACATCATTACATCCGTACATAAAATTCGCTAAAATGTACTTTTAGAAACAACAATTTAAAATGCAAGAACGACACTTAGAACAAAATGTTTTCCAATTCCTTGGTCTATCGACATCAAAACATGCATTAAGTTTCTCAGTATAATGAGAAATTGAGTTTAGTTTTAAGCGACTGAACAGTATAAGAGAGGATTTTATATCGTCGGATTCCATAGGGGTACAATCCTATATATTGAAAAATAGATTTCGAAAAGATGTTCTGTTCAAAAGATGTTCTGTTTAGAAGATGCACTGTTTTGTTTTATTTTAATTTTCATGTTTTGTGTAATTTTGATAGCTTCACCGAGAATACACATAGTTAATAAATAATAAAAATGACTGAACAAAAAAATTTGGCAAGAACATCGCAACAGCATTGACATATTGTATGCTTGGGTGGTAAACACCAGCTGCAGATTGTCACCACTAAACTTGTGATAATGCTCCAAATTAGTAATATTAAATATTTCCTAATGCGATGGTCTGAACACCAAATTTCGGGAGAAAAACCAGGAAACAAATTTTGTGCCGACTTCGACGGTGTCGAATATGTCCGATAAAATTGTTTCCGCAACTGAGGTTGAAATAGGTGTATTTCTCGTAAGAATTCACAGAGTTTTATCAACAACATATTTTGTTCTTGACTTACTTGTTTACATTTTCCAAAAGTATCTTTATTGCATCTTCTCCAGAATCTCGAATCTCTTGGATCAATATGATGTCATAACGATTGATTATCTGCAACGTCAACAAATAATCATGTCTAATAATATTGAATGAATTTATTATAACGATTTATCATCTGCATGAAGTTGAGGGATATAATTACGATAGCTAAACATCATAGATTAGGGAATGAATAGATGGCTCACTCCTTTGATGTTTTTGACGCTGCCGGCACCCACGCATGCATGTTCTTGCCAGAGTAATGGCGGCCTAGCAAGTAACTGTAATAAAATGTATTGTGAAATTGACATCGGTGCTACTAAATCCTGTATTTTTATAATTCTGAAATATTTTTTCATTAAACCCCCCGAAAGCGGAAAAATACAGGATTTAGTAGCACCGATGTCAATTTCACAATACATTTTATTATAGTTACTTGCTAGGCCGCCATTACTCTGGCAAGAACATGCGTGGGTGCCGGCAGCGTCAAAAACATCAAAGGAGTGAGCCATCTATTCATTCCCTAATCTATGTAAACATTAAGCCAATATAATATCATTACTATATTGATATTAGTTAACAAATAGAACTCCCCTCGCTGCCACGCGCTATATCTCTATTCCCCAATCTAACCTAACGGAACAGGTGGGGAAATTGTTTTAGAGTGTGGAGTGAAAATGAGTTTATGTTCGCAGCTTACAATCACAGCACCTACAATCCTTCACAAAATATATTGAGACTTGCATATTTATCTATAAAATCAGCAAATTCATACCATCAGGAGCTCGTCCTCCCCCCCTTCAAAACAATGTTGACAGTTATTGCATTGTGCTACACAACTTCAACTCGATCACGAGCAACATTGCCCTTTAGGGGGGATGGGTACGTGGATACTATATCACATGGGTCGATGGATACGATATCACATGGGTGGCCTCCAGCCTAGTCCCAGGCTCTCTCTCTATTGGCTACTTTGATATATTTAAATAAGGGCTTGTTCATATGGGCAAAAGTTATCCCGGTTAACGAGAGAACTTTTCGACTAGCCAAATACTTTTGTTCTGTTCATATGGAGAAATATTATTCCACTTACACGACAAAAAGTTATCCCGCTAAGCGGGAAAGTTGTGTTCATATGGGGAAAACATTATCCCGGTCACCGAGATCTCGCCTGTCAACAAGCGAGATCTCGGTACACGGGAAAACTTTTCGTCTCATATGAACGCAATGTAACTTTTTATATTATTTTCGTAAGGCGAGATCTCGCTCGTAAACCTGTCGAAAAGTTTTCTCGCTAACCGGGATAACTTCTGCCCATATGAACAGGCCCTAAGTCTTAAAGGTTTCATGCCTGGGCGTGCTGTGCGGAACGCTTCAGCGAGAGAGCCTAGCAGATTTCGGTAAAATGATCCCTGATTTCAAAAAAGTGGTCCCTGGCCAGGTTACCAAGCATACATATTGTAAATAGAAAATGTTATGGAAATTTCCTTTGCGTTTATAATTAAGTCATTAGTTTTGCTCTAATGCTGTCGGAACAATGAAATAGGCAACATTTCGCTACCATACGGTCAGAATGGAATAACGGGGTAAATAGTTGACTCGCATCTAAGGACGTAAACGAGCTTATATTCAGTTATAAAATTTGCATAGCCGCCAAAAATCTCAAATTTGATTGGTTACACAAAGGATATGTGCTAACAAGGTGCATAATAGTGACCTAAATGTAGATTATGTTGTTATGAACTGATCTTAAAGCCGGTTTTCCACTAGGCGGAATTTTGCGCGCGGAGCGGAATTTTTCTTTGTCTTTTCTAATTAGTTCCACCTGAGGAATGACAAGACAAAGAAAAATTCCGCTCCGCGCGCAAAATTCCGCCTAGTGGAAAACCGGCTTAAGTACCCAGATCATTCGGCATTGAAGTAATGACTACAAGATTTAAAAAGACATGTCACAATTCGACGTACATTATAATGTTCAAACATTGTTGTGCCGGGACAAAATTTCATTCGCATTACACGTTGCATGAAACAAATTTTGTAGAAATTGCATGAATATATGAACATGCAGAACCGTCAACTAAAGAATAAAAGAATGATCGAATAGATATACAAGCGAACTCACTTCTAATATGCAACTCAATGTCGATTATGTCGTAACTCGTTCACTCCTTTCAGGCTAAAGGCAGTCAATCTTAAAGGAAAAGCGGCGAATAAGCTACATTAACTAGTAACGAAATTTTCCTGCGGTTTCGTTTAAGATATACAAAAGTTTAACGCATACATTTCACAATGCCGCAAGTCACAATACTATATATACTGTTGGGAAATATAGTATTTTTAATGTCACTAGATTAGTTCATATACGCATAGCTTAATTATATGCGAGCTTTTGCAGTACAGACTGCAAGCCTGCTACACAAACAATTTGAGCCATGCCTCCAAGAGTGCAATTAGACAAGCCTGAAAATTAATTTGTACTGCATGCTGAACGAAGTATGCTTCGCGAAATGTACAATTTTGCCAGGCATGCAGCTCGAGTATAGCTATATTTTCTATATCTTTACAAATTGTCCTACGTAGTAATAGTAAAGACTAAAGACAAATCTCATTGGGCAGGAGTAACAGTGGGTTGCGAGCACAATCTGTCAAAATGACTATCTGCATATGATTTACTACCTATATTTCATGCATGACCATGCAAATTACAAAACGAATAACTCAGAACAACATATTTATCATACAGGTAATGCAACAATGTTTGGTCTAGCGTTGATCACAACTTGCGATATAACACGGCCAACGCGGATTATACGACCATTGCTCAGGCTCAGTATCGTAAATTTGTATATAAATTTATTGCAAACTTCCATCTCCTATGATTTTGGGATTATGTGAGATGAGCTCAAGCAAATCTGGTCGCACATGCGCAAAATATCAATCTTACTGATTATAGACACGTTACACACACGTTACACCACACGTCACATAATAATCTGTAGTAAAATAGAGATACGACACGTTACACACGTTAACGTGTAGTGTAACGTGTCAGCGTTTGCTTAATGAAGCCAAGTGCATAAAATTGACAAGAACTAATCACTTTAGATTAGTTTGTGAGCATCTGACAAGCACAACAGCACACACTGCAGTATAAATGACAAAGTTTTCTCATTTTTCGTCATATGGCTAGGCTGAGGAACTGTCATATAATGATTCCCCACGCCATTTCCACGCCATGTAGTACGTCAGTTTCAGTCCCTTTATATGCCATCACCGCGCGGTATATCACGAATCAGCGCGCGTCAAGTAGCGTTGGCATTGGCTTCACGTTTCTCCCGCATGTTATTGTTCCAGATAAAAGACATGGTGTTCACTGATTTAAACTTGGAGCTATGGTGCTTCAATCACGTGACTTTATGCGACGCAGCCGAATTGCGTTCAAGTCACTGAAGCTAGGTTTGTTGGCACACCATGGGCAACTTTCAGAGGGCCTCTGCATTCCCATGAAGCCCACGGACAACTAAGTGTTGCCATTCCACACAATTCATTCCTGACTTCACAAAGATAGTGAACTGATGAAAATTTAGGATGAAAATGCTTCAGCTCGCCCTCTATGCCCAAGCTTGCAGGATCAAAGTGATATTTCTTTAGTAGGACCTGTGCATTATCAGACATGTTTCCTATCAATTTATGCGGACATCCGTACACCCGCTGTTTCCAGAGCTCCTGTCTGTTAGTGTTGCAGCTGCACAGCACAATATCCATGATTTGCGTAACAATATTCAATATTAACACCGAGTAAACGGAATACAATATTACTGTTTATATTTTTGTTGTCACGAACCTTTTTACTGGCTAGAAAGTACTTTATTACCAGACTGCAACTTTGAGAAATATGCATCATGACATACTCCAAATCAGGGCCGGATTAACGTTCCGCGGGGCCCGTGGCATATTATTGGAGCGGGGCCCCTTGATCCCCCCCCCCCCAACCGCCCAACGGCAGTTTAGACCCTGAATTCAGTAAGATTAAAAATTTGTATTTCATGCGTTGAAAAGTTTCCTGTGTATTTAGATAGATAGATAGTATATTTGAACTTCCATGGCAGCATACACTGAATTGCAGAAGTTTTACATTATGATTAGGTAGATCAACCGGACTGACGTGAAGCAGACCGAGGTAGACTTTGAGCTTACAAATGGCGCTTGAGCTGCCGCTATTAGTCCATACCTCATTAATGATCTGCCTCCAGACCTTATGTGCCTAACCCACCCTGTCAACTTTCCCTGTGGGAAGAAACACGGAGTACCCGGAGAAAACCCACGACTTTCGGCAGAGCGTTGACTTACTCTTTTCACATTAGGACTGGGTTCCAGTCCTCATTGAGATTCGAACCTGCGACCTTAGAGCTGAAAGGCAAGTACGCTAACCACTTCGCCACCGAAGCCCCTTCTACATCAATAATTTGATCGAACTGAAATTCAATCCAATTTATACCATTAACATTATTATTATTTACACGGGAAAAATAGCTAAACATGATACATAGCGTCCATATAAACTTCTGCCGTCTTCCACGAAATTCAACATTTATTTAACAGCTTGCTGCAAATTTTGAAATTTTCTGAACCCTATTATTTTCTGGCCTCGCGATCGCTTTTTGGAGCCCCTTGCTCATAGAAGGAACAAAAAATTTTGTTTGCGGGCCTGCTTTTGGAGCCTCGCTTTTTAAACTTTGGGGCCTCGAGGTGTTTTTAGTTTGGGATTTCACTTGTGGGGACTTGGACTCTTTGGGCCCCCTGTTGTTTGGATCCCGCGCTAAAACAGGGAACAAAAAATCGTTCGGGGTCCCGCACTTAATTTGGGGCCTCGATTTTTAAATCTTGGGGGCGATAACGTTTTCTGAGGACCTTGGGCTCTTTGGGGCCCCGCGCTGAAACACTAAAACAGGGAACAAAAAAAAGAAACGTTTGGGGCAGTTTTTGGGGCCTCCAGTTTTCTGGGGGAATTGGGCTCTTTGGGGCCCCGCACTGGCGCACTGTTTGGGCCCCGCGCTGAAACAGGGAAGAAAAGAATTCAGAAAAAATATATGAGAGTAAGCGCGGGGCCCCCAAAAGCGCGGGGCCCGTGGCATATGCCGCTTCTGCCATATGGTTAATCCGGCACTGCTCCAAATAAATGATCTTGTGCTTAGATTTCATATTTCAGTCATAAACAAGATTAGAAACTCAGTATACATATACCGAGTACCTGGCTTTGTTATATCTTGAGGGCACAAAGTGCTTTATTCGGATTTTTTATGCCATTATAGCTGCTTTATTCGGCCTTATAGTCCGAGCTTGTTTTAGGATAGTACACTACTACACTAACTGATAACACTTAGTTATATTCATCATTGCTAACTCAATACTTCACTCTGCAGCACTAGAGTGAGCACTAGAGTGGCGATTATGACACAAAAGAAAATGCAGCGGTACGATCAACCTCGTACCCAGGATCTTTCTTTGGGAAAGACCCTGGCTGCGGCTGGTCACGTGCCTCATCAAAAATTTAGCGCCCGAGGGTGTGTGGGGAAAGTATCAAATTACATCAACATCTGTCAACATGCTTCCAGTGGGATATTCGTTAAAAACATAAATTTTGCGAATTATTACGTTCAAAATACTTGCTAATTTTTGTTTATTTTCTTTGCTTTGAATTTACAAGAACATTCTTAAATTCTTACTTACAGTCAAGTCAAGAAACCAAGCAAATCGTTACTCGTAGTGCTCGAGTCTCGTGTTGTTTAAATATTCAATGCATGCTCTCTTCACACTCGAGCGCGGTTATAAAAAACGTTTATTGTAATGTTTTTTAAATACGCCATTACATTCGTCCTTTCTTGTAAACGTTGATACGCTTTGCACTGATTCACTTGTTACTACGCGTCTTGTTTAAAAGATTTTTAAAAGAAACAGTATTGTCTAGGACTGGCCCAATATTAGCAAATGTAAACATTTGATAATAGCCGGACAGAGAAATGTCCATAACTCCAAGGCATAAGCATAGAAGAAATTTCAGTTATTGATTTATCTGGATTTAGTACATAATTCGTATTCGGTAATTATAGTAAGACTAGCTTTAGCCTTTTTCTTGGTCTCTATTAATCATTATATTGTGTTAACATACTATAATATATATATCACAAATTTACAGTGTCAGATGCGCACAGACCGTCATTGGCGTCATATACGAACATAAATTTTCGAGTTTTCTACTTCTACTAACATTTTTAAAGTTTTCATTGTGAATCACCTGTTTATCTCTAATTCATTAATCATTTGCTACTTATAATTATTTGATAGTGTCGTATAGTGAATAATGCGTTTACACACAAGCAATCTGCAATCCTGGATATGATATAGACGATGCAAGCTGTCCATTAAAAAATAACGGTATTCTATTTCACAAAGCAAAAATTTAAATCTCACTTGTATTATTAAGAATGCATATAAAGCAAATGTCAAAACGAAAGCTGTTTACAAAATTTATAAAGGTGGTGAACACTATACTAAACAGTGCTCATTGAAAGACATTTATAATATAGTGACATATATAAATTTGTCGTTTGACTTATCTTTGGTGTATGATTTTAATACAGTAGATTTTCAACAGACAGCTATACTTTGACATATACCATGATCGTTGGTTTCAGCAATGCCAAGGGCCAATTTTATAGTCTTTTGACGGGCTTTAAGTTTTTTTGTTAAGGCCTTTAATATATAGATCAACAATCTGGATACAGTTGGCGATATTTCGGAAATCAAAAGATCTCGCTATTTCGTTGCAATTCCACATCTCATCAATAAATAAATTCTTTTGGTCCGAGTATCAGGATAGACTTTAATACTAAATAATAACAATCACACTGTTCGGTCTAAAGATATATATTTTCTTGTAGGTTTAATATTGCCACGCTGCACAAGCGGCAAGCCGCCGCAAGCGTGCTTTCTTTGGCAAGTCTATAATGAAATACGATCCAACTTGCTTGAATTGTAACTCGACACCAGATTATAGAGTAGAACATCACGATATAAATATTAATTTAAGAGTTCTCTTTACGATTTCTTGTTGCAAATTTACAGTGAATTTCATCACCGAAAGTTGCAATTTTAAAACGCTACAAACACGCTCCTTTCCCACCCCTCTCACAGTTACAATTAAATTTACCTCCCAGAATCTGGGAGGCACGTGACCAGCCGCAGCCAGGGTCTCTCCCAGATGACAGAAGGAGAGACCCTGGGATCGAGGTTGCGGTACGATAAGACTAAAGGTGAAAAACCTTTAATCTTATCAGAATGAATGTGTAGAATTTGGCATACAAACCTTGACAAGAATATCACGAACATTATTTTTTGAAATCTTTGTCTGTCCAAAGACCTGAACATTAAATGCAGCCACTTTCACGGCATTAACTGCCTCAGAGGTCGATATTCCCAAGGTTGTGATAACAGCCAGTATCGTAATGAAGTACGCCATAATGTTTTCGAAAATTCCAGTCGATCTCACCGAAACTGTGAAATGTAAATGAATAAGTCAATTAAGCGCGAGGTTTCCATTGCCAGAATCCTGGCTATGGAAGCTAAGAAATTCACCATATACAGTAAACACTCTATCCCAATCAGACAACATGAATTTGGCTTCAATCGTTTGTTATGCATAGCCTATGTCATATAAACCAATAGATCCTGAAACTATAATTGGAAGATTTTAGCCCATGAATTTGTGCATTATCAGCATACCTGTACACAAATGAATATTTTACATATATTATATGATAATGCAATCCCGTATTAAGCCCCCAGTAACCTCACAAAAGCCTCCCTTCCGAAAATAAGCTCTCTTCAAAAAAAAATGGCTGTCAATATGGGCCATGCTAGTCCAGAGAACATGCTGGATTTCTTTTCAGGGCTAGTTTGTCATTTGCCTCACAGGAGTCAGGCTAACCTGGCAAGAGTTGGTAACAAATTTGTGTGAAATGTAGTTATTTGTTAATGGAAACAGCTTCAGAAGACTTATATTAATTAATTTCTTACTTCCTTCGGCCGAATTGTGTTTTATAACATGATTTTTTAGAGCTGGTTGACCAACTTATGACCTTTAGTGTGAGACTCCCAGTGCATGCAAGATATCAATTTGCTCAAGCAGTAGCTGCGGGCCAGTCAATTCGACCAGCCTGGTTCATGTGAATGTAATGTCAAAAATATATAAAATTAATATGAGGCAGTATCTCGGCAAGGACAGGTATACATTTAGCCCATATAAATGGCAAGACCAGCTTGCGCGGTGTGATAATATACTACAGTACGGCCTGGTTAATTCTAGAGCTGTGCGCCGGAGTACCGGAGCCGGAGCTACAGCATATTTTGCCGGAGCCGGAAAACTCCGGCAAAAACTCTGGTAGCCAAAAATATGAAAAATTATAAAATAACCTTTTAATAACGCCTACGCTGATTGGTTAAAAAGCGAAAAATCCCGTGTTTCTATAACGCTATAGAACACGGGAATTTTCCACGAACCTCAAAACAACACACTAAAACAAACGTTTTCGCCTGAAATATCGATTAAAAATCTTCGTCAACCTGAAATTTTGTTAAACAAGCAATGGAAAACACTTACCAAACGTTTTTTCGCTTTATATTTTCTTTAAAACAACTTTTTCAGCGTGTTTTTTTCCATAATTTTGCAGTCGGCAAAACTGAAAATTGATGCCGGTATTGTTGCTAGGCAACATTTTCTTGTTATTGTGTAATGAGAATATACTTTTTAATCGTGTTAAAAATATTGTTTTTGTGTTATTATCGCAAGGTTATTTAATAAAGGAAATAGAAAACATTTTTTCCTGTGTTTCTATAGCGTTATAGAAACACTTGTGCTAGTTTGGGAGAACTCGAAATAACGTGGAAACACTCGCACTACGTGCTCGTGTTCCCACTGATTATTTCTCGTTCTCCCAAACTAGCACGCGTGTTTCTAGAACTCTTTAGTATAAATTTCCAGGTGACTATTGATTATTCTGCATTCTGATTGGTCAAGATTCACTGTCTCTGAAGTGATAGTCACTGGTCAGTGACTATAGCTTTTTTTTCAAAATGGCTGCTCGTTTTACCGTAGTAACAGAATAGGAAATTGCCAAAATTAAAGAAGATAGCATTCCGAAACCCAAACAAGCTACAAAATATGGTTTAAAAATATTTCAAGGTAAAATATTAAACTTTACGTGCTTTTATTTGGAAAAAAACTGGCTTAGTCGCAACGCGACACAGAGCCGTGTCTGAGATTTAATTTTGTAAACAAACTATTTATAATGAAAATAAATTTATTTGAAGTGAATTTTTATAAAGTTGTGTAGAAAACATTTTCCGTGTTTCTATTTAACAATTAGTCGCCTCAGGCTCGGTGATTACAAGCCTATATTCACTTCGCCTTCGGCTCAGTGAATATAGGCTTGTAATCACTTCGCCTTCGGCGACTAATTGTTAAATAGAAACACGGAAAATGTTTTCTATTTCTTAATTATTTCATATTTCAATGAACTTTTGGTAATGGAAAAATTAAGTTGAATGATTTATAGAGTATGAGAGACCTTAAGAGTCTTAAGATTGACGTTTACGGCAAACGTCAAACCGCTAGCGAAGTTTTTGATTTTACTATACTATTATAGCTTTTACACCATTTTTGAAATATGTCAAACAATTATTAAGCTTGTGCTCTTTAGGAATGATCATTACTATAAAATTTAATTACTTGCTCCGATCCGATTCGTGGCTTCGAAAATTCCGGAAGCGCATTGCTATGGCATGTAGTAAAACACTGACTACCGGAACACCGGAACACCACCGGAACACCACCGGAACACCGAAACACCACCTAACCCTAACCCCAACCCTAACCCCCAACCCTAACCCTAACCCCAAACCCTAATCCTAACCCTAACCCCAAACAAAATGGTGGTGTTCCGGTGTTCCGGTGGTGTTCCGGTGTTCCGGTAGTCAGTGTTTTACTCATTGCTATCGCTTTTGATACAAATATCTGCTGACTCCGATGTATTTGGGGCAAAAATACACTCTGCCATGCGGTTTTACTTTCTACAATTATAAACAAGCACCGAAGCACGTATATTTGATAAGTAAAGGAGAAAGTTCAAAAAAGAATAAAATAAATTCTGAAATTACACTGAAATACTTTCGCCTGCTTTTCCTTTTAAATATGAAATTTCCTTAAAATTGCCGGAGCAGGAGTTTTAAAATGTTCCGATTGTAGCTTCAGGATCTGTTAAGGGTTTGTTTACATGATATGGGCTAGGCAGCATGGAACCCTGACGGCAAATTCATGATGCCTGGTTGGGATATATAGTGTTCACCGTATATAGTGAATTTCTTGGCTTCCATAGCCAGGATTCTGGCAATAGAAACCTCGCGCTTAGCCAGGATAGTAGCATGATGGGATAGGACATAATGGCAAATGTCATCTGCCGCCTAGCCCAAGTAATGTGAATAGGGCCCAATTGTGACCAGTGAGCCAGATGAAGTAAAAACAATGAACTCAAGTAGATTAATGCCTGGGTCTGGCTTAAAATTACCATTAAAACACTTAAATGGCCATAACACCTTAGGGAATCCATTTTTCGTGGGGAAATTAACAGTGCTTGACCACAGTGGTCAGAGCTTGACACTTAAACATTTACGGTTTCCATGGAAACATGTCACGTAACATTTTGGTGATTTTAAAGGAAAATATCGTGATCAATTTTCAACAGCGTTGCGGACTCGGAAAATCGTAATAAAGGATACTATTATTGCCGTCATTCTCCGAATGACCAACCCGATTTTCCGAATATGTTAATTCTACAAAAGTTGGGGGGTTAGCCCCCCCCCAATACACCACCCCCCCCCCTCGCTACGGCCCTGAGGAAACATTTTAGTCGTATCAAGAGTCTTTGTATTCGGAAAAAAGGATAAACTTTGTATCCGGAAACAATTGAGTTAGGAAGAATTTGGCGTGTAAATGTTTTCCTCAACACAACACTTCCGGCGGCTATACGTCAGTGCTTTTGTCGCCTGTTGATGCCTTTTAATTACCTTTTTCAGGATAAGTTACAAGTGAGTTTGCTACAAGTGAGTTTGATTATAAGATAACAAAGTATACAATACATACAACGGAGTACATAATACGACACAACAAGTATTACAATACGTAGTATGTTGTACATTGCAGTATTTAACAATTGACATTATACTTATACACAGTAAAATACAGTACAGTTATACACACAATATCAACAAAATTTACGACGTGTCACTAATTCTGTTTTTGACTAATGTTTTAAAGTACTCGGAGGAGTTTCTGCAATAATCTTTAAATGTATCGCAGTTTCGAATTTCTTCAGGTAAAGAATGGAACACTCGAGCTGGTCGATCTTGGAAGGTTCCAGAGATAATAGGGACTACTAGACGCCGGGCAGATGATGATCGTAATGTTCTTATAGGAATATATTCCTCTAATTTTAAGTATGAAGGCCAGTCATCACAATTCATTGCTTTGTATGCTAATTTGGCAAGATGATAATTCCTACGTTCCAAAATTGGAAACCAACCGAGAGACATGACATCAGTGACTCTAGCGTACTTATTAAATACAAAGCCAGCAGCAGCGAACTGCACTCGTTGTAAGCGTTTTAACAGGTATTCTGGTACTGGACTAGACACGACATCGTTGTAATCAATTTTTGATAGCACCAGACACTCCGCGAGTTGCTTCCGAATTTTAAATGGTGCCAAATGTTTCAATTTTCTCAAGACGGATAATGTCGCGTAACAACTTGAGATCTTTTTGTTTACATATCTTTTTGTTTACATCGTGCAATGTAGTACCAAGAAGAGCCGCACGTTTAGTTCTTTTAAGTTCAATTCCACTAGCATGAAGATGAGCAGAACGATCTTCATCAAGTTGGTGCACACGAGAGAGTTGACTAGTCGAGAAAAGCATGACTTTTGTTTTATTGGGGTTAAGAACAAGGTTATTAGAACTAGACCAGGTGGAAAGTTTATCTAGATTGGATTGAATTTTCTCTTCACATGACTTTATGTCAGCTGGCTTACAATGTGCATAGATGGTAGTGTCATCGGCATACTGATGTGAAGATATAGAGTCGTCAAGGTTTTCAGAGAGATCATTGACATATAGGTTGAAGAGAACTGGACCAAGTATAGACCCTTGTGGAACTCCAAAACAAACGTTAGTTGTGTTTGACACTGCGTCGTCTATCTGAACAAACTGTCGTCGACCAGTCAGATAGCTTGTGACCCATTTTAGATATTCTTTGGAGAAACCTTGTGAATGGAGTTTTCTTAAGATGGTAGAATACGACACAGTATCGAACGCTTTTGAGAAATCTGCGAGAACAGCTATTGTGACTTCACCTCTTTTCATAGCTCGCTGAATATCATCTCGCATTGCCAACATAACTGTCGTAGTGTTGTGACCTTTGCGGTAAGCACTAATGGATTGATTAAGTACTCCAGTGGTTGTATTGGTTACGAAATCAGACACTTGGCGGAGAACGAGTCGTTCAAAGATTTTAGATAGGCTTGGCTGAATGGAAATAGGACGGAGATCGTTATTCCATGATATATTCTGAACTTTTGAAATGGCGCAGATACGAGCGATCTTCCAAGGTGAGGGGAATAGCTACTTCGATATGCAGTTATTGATAATATATGTCAGAGGTGAAGCAAGCTGCTCGGCTATCATTTTGATGTATTTGACAGGAATGCCATCAGGACCACACGAGCAATCCGAGCGCAAATTCTTAATTTCATTCAAAACTTTTTTATAACTAACTTCTCGAAGGTGAAATGCATTAGTTGAATCATCTGGTAAGGTATTAATGAAAGACCACAAGTTTTGAGTTGGCTCAGGTATTGCACCAGTGACACGTTCAGTAGTAGAAGTAAAGTGGGTGTTCAATTCATCAGGATCAATTCGAAGAGGTTTAGGATTTGGATGAAGTATTCTGTGTATAATATTCCACACCTTTTTTGGATTTTTGGACGAAACAGCTCGTTGATAAAAATCACGCTTGGCGGATTTTATTTTACTTTTGAGTTTATTTCTAACATCGCGATAGCGCGATTTGAAGATTTCATCGGCGTTGTTTTTACAACAATACTCTGGGCGCCAGAATTTTGTGACGTTGTTAAAGGGTTTTTGAGACGAATGGGGAGTGCATGCACGTACCGGAGGGGGGCGTCTGCAGAAATCGGGCAATTCTACTTAAAATCTGGCAAATGATAAAAGGGAAGCGCTGTGGGTGTTAAAAGGAAGGAATTTGTAACGTTGGGGAAATGTTTTAACTGTGGGTCCCCCCTCCTGCATCGAGAAAATAATAAGTTTATCCCGTAAAATGTTTGGAGTTTGTCGGGCCGTTTTGCACCAAAGTCAGGCAAATGTTTGTCCGCCCCCTAATCTTTTCCCTCCCATAAGTCTATGGGTAGTCTTTTCCCTCCCGCAAATCAATCTTTTCCCTCACGTAAGTCAATTGTTGTCAATCATCGTCCTAGACTTTTCCCTCCCGTAAGTCAATTATTGAGGGGCCAACAGGAATAGGTTCTCAGAACACGTCAGACGAATTAAGGAATAAGAATCGAAATCTCTGATTAGCAGTGGCGTAGCCAAGGATGGGCGAGGAAGGCGACGCAAATTTTTTTTCCGTAGACAGTCGGACTCCTCATTGATAGTCGGACGCATCATTGACCCACGCCCTTAGACAAAACATTCAGCGGATACTCTTATTAGATGCGCCTTCCCAGTGTGTCTTGCGCACGCAATTGGTGATTTCAAAATATTGTATTGCTTGGTTGAGATGTCAAGATACAGTTAGATTAGCATTAGATCAAATTCTCATGCTGTAGGTATATTTTAGTGGATACGCGGATACGCAGTCAAGTAGCTATTTTGAGATTAAGGCGACAGTTAGTTGGCATTAATAGATTAAATTCTCATGCTATACAGAGCTTAAATCATAAATGTGGTGTAATATGTAAATATGTTCGTCAAAACCGGACAGTGGTGTTTGACAGATTATGATTAATTAGCGTCGCTGGGCGAAAAAAAATTATATTATAAAGCATACTAAGCATAATATTAAACATTAAAAGTCTTGAATGATATTTCCTTTATAGTATCAATTCGTAATATTGTCTTGGTAATTAGTTTGTGGAAATTAGAACGAGGCAATAATATCTGGTATATACGTATCCAGTGAAATAGTGGCCGGGCTACATGATATGATATTACTAGTGGACTGGTATTCTGCAATACTTCTATTTGTTTTTAACTCGCAATAACAGTTCTTGAGTATTTTCGGAACCAGAAAAACAAGTTTGTAGATTTACAATGGTATCGCGAAGCAAATCGTTCATCTTTCTGGCGTGGTCGAAGAACATGAACGTGGAATGATGGATATATGGTGCACCAGTGGGTTACACAGGGTACGAAGGGATCCATCGATAACGCGCAGAGGCCTGGACGCGGATCAATGATGCGTCCGACTATCAATGAGGAGTCCGACTGTCTACGGAAAAAAAATTTGCGAAGGCGACCGCCCCCCCCAGGGAA